>APFE030609565.1:1550-25325 GCA_000404065.3 Pinus taeda | reverse complement strand
AATATAACAATCCTTTCAACCTTTTAAATAAAACAACCCTTATTGAAGCCGTAGGCGCATTTGTGATGCCCTCAAAAGTTACTACAAATGGCACTAACATAACCTATGAAACATTTTGAATGTCTATGGCCCTGAACAAATCATTTCCAACATTGTCTAAACTACAGATATTACATTATCCATTCTCTTGGGAGAATAGTGTTATGAGACAAAGGATCCCTGGCAGTAGTATGTTGATTAAGGGCTCGGGGGTGGCCAGTTGTAGCAAGATTTTGTGCAACTGAGCCTACGGTTGGGTGGAGAGTCGTCCCCAAGACTTTGTTGCAGTTAGTAGAAGAATTCAACTAGCGTTCCCCAGGAAAGTTGTCTCTACTCGTATCTTTTGAAATTTAATGTTAATTAGTTGATAAATTATGTGTTGCTTATAAATCATATGTTTAATCTAATTAATTACATGTTTTTATTTCGGGGCTGTTACACACTCCCTAGAGACGAAGTCCAATTCCTTCATTCCATCAAGCAAACCAACCTCCTAATCTCACCAGGGTCCTATATTATGGGAGGTGACTTCAACTTAATCAAATACCTTGAGGAAAAAAAGGATGGATCTACAAACTGGAAGGCGAATTTGCTCTTTTTCAGGGGATAATGGACTTCGGCCATTTACTAGACCTTGACACAATCAATCTACACACCTGGAATAATTGCAGAAGGGGAGCACAACAAATAACCTCTTGAATAGAAAAGTACCTTATCTCCGAGAACATAATGGACATATACATCTTCATTGAACCTCCATCCTTCCCAATCATGGATCATATCATTGGCCAACCAAGTTGGATCTAAAAATCAAAGCACGTCCAAGGAACATGCATTTTCATATAGAACAATTTTGGATTCAGCACCCGGATTTTTAGGACAACATCAAGGAATGGTGGCAAGAAGTGCAAGACATCAAAGGTACCTCTATGTATCATTTGTGGCAAAAACTCAAACACCTAATGAACCAACTCAAATCGTGGAACAAACAAAAAAATTATGTTTGAAGGTTTATGTGGATAGGTTTTGAAGATTTATAAATCAGCAAAGAATCCACAATTATCATTTTGTATCGACATTTTGGGTAACAATCATGACCCATAATCAGGATAATAAGAAACTGAGAGAAAGAAAGGTAAAAAATCATTAATAAATGCAAGAAAGAAGAAATCAGAAAATGAAAGGAAGAGAGGTCGGCTATGAAAAATAATAAAAGAAAAGAAAAGAATATAGAAAGAATTCTAAAAAGAAAAAATCAAACCCAAACAAACTAAAAGATCATAATTAAAGAATCAAATGTCACCTGATCGGGATGAGCAATGTGGCAGGCAGGGCAATTAATAGGCGACGGTGTGTAAGGAAGGACAGTGCAGCCAGGTCTCAAGATATGATGATCACAGGCAACGAGAGCGGTGGGAAGGATCCCCGATCAGAGCAAGAGGAGAGCAGCATACCGAGGAATGACGGTGGAGGTGTCAGGACGTCAGACACAAGGCAGGGAAATGATTGCGAGGAGGAATGGGACAGCAGAGCGGGAAGGGAGGTGGAGCTTAAATGCATGAAGAAGGGAGGCACAAGGAAGAAATGGTGGCGAAGAGGGACGAGAGCACTTGCATGCAGGACAACAGGAGAAGGTGGAAGTAAGCGGCAGAATACAGCTAGGAGAGAGCGGGGATTAGGACGCAGAGCAGACAGAACAGGGACGCACAGTCCGAAGCCAAGAAACGAGGAAAGAATGGCAGCAGAAGGGAGCAGGGTGACAAGTAGATGGATAAGAAGCAGTGCTGGAGATGGGGACCAGGGCCGAGGGAGCCAGGACGGGAAAGGCAAAGGGAAATTGGAGGAGGGTCCTGAGCAATTTTATATTCTTGTATATGAAGTCTCTGAGGACGAGAGTGAAGATAACGAAGCTGAATTTGAGATGACAGCAGAAGGGAATGTTAACCGCGACCAAAACGTGAAGATTACAGGGAACAGAGCTACAAAAAGAGGCTGGGAGGAAGATGAAGGTAGACAGGGGACGGGTGATGAGGAAGGGAGAGGCAGGCGGAGGCGAGGGCGAGGTCGTCGAGGAAGGGGAAGCCAGAGTAGGTGGGGAATAGCTGACGGGCGAAGCAGGCGGGGTCGCCGATGTCGCGAAGGCACAGTGGAAGACGGGGAGACCAGTGCAAGAGCGGAAGGAAGACAGGGGAGGAGGACGATAGAGACCAGGGTTCGGATAGCCGAGAGAGCCTATAATGAGAGGACAAACCCGAAGATCAGAAGAATTATAGAGCACTGGGAGGAAGAGGCCATTCAGGCACAGTCTGAGGAAGAAATGGAGGGTTGGATGCATCTTATGCCGGATCCAGGCCATACCCGTGGCCGAATGACACTGTATAAGCAATCCCTGCACCTGTATTGGGTCATGAAAAGACTTATGGCCAAAACCATGGAGCAGATAGCCTTAGAAATGGCTGAATTGTCACAGGGAATACCAAACTTGAAGAAAGAGATGAAGAATATCCTTATCACCTGCTCATGCAAGACAAGAGGCTGGAGGATCTTCAGCAGTAGCTAGAGGCGAATGGCTTGGTGACCAAGCAGGAGAAGGCGCAACAAGAGGACGCTGGGAATCAATGAAGAAAGGCATGTTTTTTGATGTAGATAGAAAATGCAATTTTTAGTTTCCTTTTGCTATGTATAGGACTTATGATAAGAATTACTTGTAGCTAAATGTCAATAGTAATAGTTATAAGGTGAATGTTTACAAAGCCTGGAAAGACAGCATGAAAACCTTTTATTTTTGGTTAACAGTCAAAAACTATAGGTGGTCAATAAACCCGGTTTCCCCTCGGGGCGGGTTGAGACCACCTTAAGATTGTAGTGGTTTCAATTTTGATAATAGAAAATGGTAACTCCTCAACTTACAAAAAATAAAAATTAAAGATTCAAAGTAATAAAATTAAAACCTTAATTAATATAAATTTCTTATAAAATAATTTAGAGATAAGTGAAAAAAGGGGAAGCAAATGGTTTTCTTTGCTTCCCCCTTTTTTCACTTATCTCTAATTTATTTTTATAGGATTATATTTATTTAAGGTTAATTTTATTACCTTTGATTCTTTAATTATGATCTTTTAGTTTGTTAGGGTTTGATTTTTTCTTTTTAGAATTCTTTCTATTTTCTTTTCTTTTCTTTTATTATTTTTCATAGCCGACCTCTCTTCCTTTCATTTTCTGATTTCTTCTTTCTTGCATTTATTAATGATTTTTTACCTTACTTTCTCTCAATTTCTTATTATCCTGATGATGGGTCCTGATTGTGACTCGAAACATTGATACAAAATGATAACTGTGGATTCTTTTCCGATTTCTAAATCTTCAAAACAAAAAATTGTCGATATTCACCTCGCCAAGTAGGATCTTGAGACCTAGATGGAAGCTATTTAACAAGAAATAATTGTCCAAGGTATATCAGATGAATTACTTGCAAAGTAAGTGTGAGTAATCTTGTAGTTAGAGGAAAGGCAATACTGGGAAGAACTCCTTTGGCTATAGAAATTATGCATCCACTAGGTTAAGAACGGGGAGTGGAACACAACGTTCTTTCAAAACTCAATGTTTCAACATTGACACCATAATCGAATTTCCTCGCTTAAAAATTTGGAAGGCCTTAAGCTCCAATATCATGAGAAAATAGCACACGATTTTGTTTAGTTCTACAAGAAACTCTTAACAGGCCACCAATCAAAAGGGATGATTGTTACGCAACCATATCACAAAACAGAAGAAAAGATAGATCAACTACTTGAAAATTAGCTCTTCGAGGGGACAACATCCTTTACATCACATAAATGAACAATTCTTGGATGATATAAATGACAAGACCTCCTTGGTATATAGGCATCTAAGGTGTCACAATATAATCAGAGCCTACATAACAATAATAATGTAAGGGCACAATAATAACAATAGTGGGCTTCTATGGGGCACAACAATAAAAATAGTGGGCTTCTATGGGGCACAACAATAACAATAAGGGGGATACACTAATACTAACAATAAGGGGGTTACACTAGTATTATAGGTACCTAACATGGTCCTCTCCTTCAAAAAAAGTATTTTCCTCAACGTTTGAGTAGTTCTTGATGCTTTTGTATAAATTCTCTTCCTTCCATGTGGGATCTTCAACAGGTAAGTTCTTCCACTTAATGTGATACTCTAAAATTGATTGATTCCGTAGTTGTCAAGCTCTTATTTTTGTAGCCACTTCAGGCTCTAATATGATTTTTCCTTCCTCATCAAGTTCTAGCAATATTGTTTGAACTGGGAGCTTATCACTGATAACCTTCTTTAAGCATGAAACATGGAAAACTAAGTGTACTTGGGAAGATGCAGGTAGCTCCATTTTATATTCCATAGTACCAATATTTTGTAAGACCTTGTAAGAACCATAATACTTGGGTGATAATTTATTATCCTTCTTGGCTTGCTTGAGGGACATTTGTTTGTACGGTTGTAACCGTAAAAATACCAAGTTACCTACATCAAACCTATTTTATTGTGATGTTGATCTACCTGTTGTTTCATTCGACTCTGCGCCAAAGTGAGGTTATCCTTTAAGAGTTGGAGAACTCGTTATTGATGCTTGATGTGATCTTCCACTGCTTGAACCTTCTAATTTTCTCTTAAAGACGCTATGATGGATGTTGGATGATATCCACGAAGTTCCATAAACGGGGTCATTTTTGTTGCAGTATGGAAGGAAGTGTTATTGATCTAGGGGATCAGATTAGTGCTCAAAATTCACAGTGTTCGACAAAGCTCGAAACTTGAACAACTGGATAGATCTCAACGATCTGAATCTAATGAAATTCATTTCACTCAAAACCGATATTGTATGCTCCCAATATCGTGTTTTAATCTAATTGCCAAACAAATAAATTTTAAAAATTTGGGTTGCAGGTAGCCCAGTCAACAGTCCGTACACTAACTAGGCATTTGACTAGGCAGTTGATTGTATTTTTCTAGGCTAGTGGTTTGCTGACAAGTGGCATCTTCAGATTGGTCAAAATTGTGCAGTTTCTATTGGTTTATGGTTCGTGAGCAGACCAATTAAGGAGAGCCACGTGGGCCAATCCCTTGGCAGCCATGTGGCCTCCTGTTAGCATTGTAAAATTTTGGTGGAAGGTTGAATGGACTTGTAAGGAATCGAACCATGGACCGACTGAATGGTAAGACAATGCTTTACCATTGCGTTTCGTGGTGGTGCTTACAAACTATGGTTCATAATATGTATTTAAGGTTTTACAAATGTGTTAATGGGGGAGGGGCGCGGGCTAAGCCCTAACCCCTAGCCACCCCAGCACCCACAGGACCACAAGTAGAGAGACCAAGGGGCTTGGCCTTAGCCCAGCCCACGACCAACACACCCAAGTCAAAACACCGTCAGAGCCAACGCTCGAACCATGGCGAAAAGGTAAAGGGGCCAACCCTAGGGTCACATGGCACCCCATAGCACCAAGAGCATGACAATGCAAGGGGGCTAGCCCAAGGCCATATGATAGGTCATATAACTAGGAGAGTGCACAGTTAAGGGGGCCAGCCCCAAGTTCACATGACGGACCATAAAACCAGGGCCACGACAAAACGAAAGGGCTCAGAGTTAGGCCCTAGAATCTCGGCCCCCTATGTGGTCGTACATGCGCCACGTGACTGAAATTTTCGAGACATGGGTCTTAATGAGCGGACTAACCGTCCTACAGTTTTTCCTGTCAGGTAGGATTGAAGGCAATAATTTCGCACCGGTTCTGGGTTTGGGGTGCTCAAGCCAGGTTTAGGCCGAATTGGAGAATGATTAGCTCTGGGATTGGGAAAAAACTTGAAACATGCATAACTCACTCAATTTTTGGCCAAATGAGGTGCGTAAAGAACCAAAATGGGGATTTTTGACAGTGATGGATCCATTGGAGCCTTAAATTTTGCTATTTTAGCTATGTAAAAGCATGTAAACACACTTTTGAGCACTTAATGAAAGAGGCCCTGCATTGGAAGTTGGATCAAGAGATGTAGGCTAAGAGAGGGGTGATCTCCTTTATCATGTTTTGTGTTATGTGTTTCAGATATGCTTATTTTGTCTCTGTTTGGTCGTAAATTGTGATTAAATTCACTTGTTTTATTTGTTTAGTAAATTGATCCTCTACCCAAAACACATATAATTTTCACTTGCAAATTGCTAAAAATCTTCAAGTTTACATATTTAGATCAGTTATACCACCATTCATCCAGAGGTAACCATTGACCCATTGTGTTTGTTTATTTCATATAAAGCAATTAATATATCCTTCCAAACATTTGTTCACTATCTCAGTTTTCATGTTAGATTGAGGACGATAAGATGAGTTGTGAGCTAAATGAGTATCAAGACAAGAAAATATATTCGTCCAATTTTTTTTAGTGAAAATGGGATCTCTATGACATACAATAATCTTTGGGTTTCCATGTAGCTTTTGTATTATTTCCATAAATGCGGTAGCTATTGTATTGGCTTTAAAAGGATGGGATAACGCACAAAAGTGTGCATACTTGGTAAGTCTATCAACTACCACCGTGATGACACTATTTCCTTCAAACTTGGGTAAACCTATGATCAAATCCATTGATACCTCTTCCCAATGATGACTTGGAATGACTAAATGTTGTAATAGACTTGGGGTCTTAATTATCTCAACTTTATTTTGTTGGAAAACCAGAAATTCTACCACAAACTTTTGAATATCATATTTAAGGCCATCCAAAAAAAAATTATTCTTGACCCTATGGTAAGTTTTTAAAAATCCTGAGTTCCCTCCTAAAGAAGAGGTGTGCAATTCCAAAAGAATATTTTGTTTTGAGTTGGGAATTCTTACATAGATATAAGTGATCTTTGTACCATAATGAGTCATGTTTATAGATAAAGGTCTGAGATGTATTGGGATCTTGTTGCAACTTTTGAATTAATGTCCAAACCTTTTTCTCATTCTTCCATTCCTCCCTTGCTTCAGTTATCTAGTCAGGTTGGATAATAAAAATTGCATAGAGAAATGCTTACACATCCTCATCCCTTCTTGAGAGTGCATTTGCAACAACATTTTGCTTCCCTTTTTTGCTGATGATTTCAAAGGCATAACCCAACATCTTAGTGACCCATTTTTGTTGTTCTTTTGAAGATAATCTTTGTTCCAAAAAGTATTTAAGACTATCATGATTTGTTTTTACGTTGAAGTGTCTTTCAATTAGGTAAGGGTGCCATTGCATTAGGGCATGTAGTATTGCCAATATTTCCTTCTCATAAATAAGTTTGTGTAAATAATTTCCCTTGATTGGATGACTTTCAAAAGCAATGGGTCTCGCTTCTTGCATTAAAACAACACCAATTCCATTTCCTAAGCCATCACATTCCACCATAAAGGTTTTTGTGAAGTCTTGAGTAGCTAAAATCGAAGCTTGGCACTTTGCCTCTTTAAGATGTTCAAAGGACTTAGTTGCTTCTAGAGTCCAAAAAATGCATCTTTCTTCAGTAATGTTGTTAGAGGCGCCGCTATTTTTCCATAATTCTTAACAAAATTGTGATAATACCCTGCCAACCTAAGAAATCCTCGAAGATGCTTTAGGGTTGGTGGATTTTCCATTGTTTGATGGCGTTAATTTTGTTAGGATCTACCTTAACACCCTCATGAGATATAATATGACCCAAATATTCCACCTCTTGTACCCCAAAAAAACATTTGGAGGTATTTGCATACAATTGTTTCTCCTCCAATAGTTTGAGCACCATGTCAACATGTTGAACACGATCCTTCCAAGACTTGTTGTAGGCTAGTATATCATCAAAGAATACTAACACATTTTTTCTAAGGAAGGGTTTGAAAATGGAATTCATCAAAACTTGAAATGTGGAAGGTGCAATAGTAAGGCCAAAGGGCATGACCAAAAATTCATAATGACCTTCTTGAGTTTTGAATGTTGTTTTCAAAATGCCTTCAATCTTCATTCTAGTTTGATGATATCTTGAACAAAGATCATGTTTAGTGAAGTAAATTTCTCCATGTAATTCACCCAACAATCCATCAATGATAGGAATGAGAAATTTATATTTAATAGTGAGCTTGTTGAGCTCACTATAATCCAAACACATACGCCATGATGCATCCTTCTTGTGTACCAATACTACTGGAGCAGAGAAAGAACTTTGGCAAGGCTTAATTATACCTACCTTTAGCATTTATGCAACCATATGTTAAATTTCACTCATTTGAGCATAGGGATATGATCTATTAAGCATGATGTTTGGAGGAATGCTTCCTAGAATCAAGTGAATAGCATGATCATGATCGTGAATAGGTGGGAGGCCTTTGGGAGTCTCAAATACCTTGGAATGATTTTCCAAGATTCTTTGGAGATCTGGAGAAAGAGATGATTTTGATGTTTGGATTCTAGTGAGCATAACTGTGCAATTATGCTTCATTGTTCTTTCTTCAAAATCTTTTTCATGCCATTAGAGTTGATTATCTTCCCTGGTTTCCATGCAATGCCCCTTAATTCAATTTCTTTTCCTTCATAGGAATATTTCAAGAAAAGTTCTTAAAAAATAAAAGCTATTGTCTCCAAATATTGTAACCATTGGAATCCTAATACAACATCAACACCACCCATTAGAATGGAAAGGATTGGACTATTCAATACATATTCCCCCATCGTTAGATTGATATTATGGCACTTCTTTGAGAAATTCATAGTTCCTCCATTTGTAACCATCAATTGGCTATCTTGGCTATCTTACAATGAATATAAAAAGCAATTCAATTACTTGGCTATCTTACAATGAATAAAATTATGGGTACTACCAAAATTGACCAACATTATTATCTTTTTTTTTTATATATCCTTCTATCTTGAGAGTTTGAGGAGTGGTAATTCCTACCAATGCATTACAAGGTATGGTCTAATTCATTTCTTCTTCCTTTGGAGTTGGTTCCTTGTGTATATCCTCTTCTTTTGATGTTTCTTGTTCCTTTTCTTCCTCTTCTTCCTCTTCTTCACAATTTATGTAAAATAATTTCTTCTCAACACACTTATGGCCCTTAGTGTATTTTCCATCACAACCATAACAAATCCCTTTTGCTCTTTTTTCCTCCAGTTGTTGTGGTGTCAACCTTGTAGGTTGTGGGAAGTTAGGAGCAACAACACTTCCATATTTATAGTTGTGAGTGATATACTTCCTTGTTGTCATAATTTTGCTTTCAACTTTTCTTTCCACCTTGAATGCCTTCTCCAATGAATCAGGTTTCCAAAAATGAACCTCATGTTAGATGTTATCCTTTAAAGTCCCTATGAAGACATCAATCATATGCTCCTCTAGAAGATCATTTACCTTAATATTCAATTTATGGAAGTCCTCAATGTGCTCCGCCATTGAACCCTCTTGTTTGAGATTTACCAATTCTTTGACTTTATGCTCACCTTGTGATTGCATGGTGAGGTGGAGATTTATCATGAATTGCTTAATAAAAATATGTGTGTAATAGAATTGGCCCAATCCCTTTGGTCCTTGTGCAAACTACTTTAATAACTTATATAACTAGAAATATCAATGAGATGTATACTAGTTGGTTTGTGTGGGTTTTTGATCTGGATTTAAATAGGAACGCAACAAATTACAGATATAACCATAAATACAAAGATGTAGCAGAAATAATACTTCATTTCATTAATGTAAAATACTGAAATATGCTTACAAACAGAAATGGAAATAAATCAACTAGGGTGATGGTAGCTTATCTCTGAGAAGAGATGTGGCGGCTCCATGCCTCTAAACTGTCTTACAATGAGGCTCGAAGGCCTATTTATTGTTGAGAAGCAATGGAAAACCCTAAACATCCAAAAACCTTACCCTAGGCGATGAAGCGCCAAAATATGGGCCCCATTTGGGGTAAATTGGTACATCAACTTCTCGGGGTCGTAACTTTGGCATACGATCTCCGTTTGATGCGCACAATACCTCGTTAGAAAGATCTATTCGAGGACTACAACATTGGGTCTCAAAACGGCTCCAGAATTTCAGGACCTGAAAAATTGCTAAAAATAGTAAATTGTGCTACAATTACGGAAACTGAAAAAAACTGAAAGAGAGAGTTGCGGGGGTCCAAGTGGGATAGGTGGGTGGCCACCAACATCCACCTGGATCAGTTTTAGTCCCCATCAAGTCTCAAGTTCAAACCTCGTGGGGAGGGGCTAAGGGTGGGATCCACTTGTGGGGGAAATAGACAATCCCAAAGGGCATATAAGCTTGATCGAGTCTCGCACAATCCTAGCAACAACATCCCAATGAGTAGATCGTTCTTCCATATTTCCATTCAACATTAAGACTCATTATTCCTTTCTTCCATTTAACATTAAAATTCATTATTCCTTTCTTCATTCAACATTAAGACTATTTCCAACCTAAACTTTGCTTTAAATAAAAACAAACAAACTCAAACTTAAACTTTCATCACTAAAAACACTGTAATCGTACATGTACACCAATATACTAATATATGTCTGCTAAGTTGTACATGTATACCAATATACTTGTTACTAAGCTATGCAAATAACAGACAATGTTTTACACCCACAGCGTTATTATACCTTCCTAAGCGGGCATATAGCGATCGCTAGTGCGTTGACCTGTATTAATCTCAGTTGAACTATTCTTATTAGTGCAATTTAACCAAAGTTCTAAACAACTTTATATTTTAATAATATTTTAAAACAATTTGTGAGTGTTTTGATTGGGTATCACATTAGAGCTCTTATTGTAGAGCGAGAGACAATATCCTAAGTTTTTAAGGCAAGCAATCCATTAAAGCTAGGATAAACAAGTTAAACATGAATCAAATTCTCAAAATTAGAACTAATTCTATCTCAAAGTTTATCATTAATTCATGGCATTTAATGTTACACAAATAGTTTGAAAAAATATTTTGCACATTTGTATTGATTTCTCAATTACTTCCAAAATTATAGTTGCTACCGCCCACTTACACCTGCCACCATTTCTTACACCTTCCACCATTGCTCTCCAACACGTTAACACCCTTTGCCACATCTATGAAGATGTGTTCTTAACCCTATGCCCTAGCTAGTTGCAGCCTTCTTAGACTTCATAGCTCCCATGCTATGCCATGGTTCGACATTCTTCTCCAGATCGGTTCTGGATCCTCGCTAGTTGTATCCTTCTCAGCCTTCATAGCTCCAATGCTCTACCATAGCTCGATATTATTCTCAGCTCCAATGCTCTGCCCTAGCTCGACATTATTCTCAGCTCCAATGCTCTGCGCTAGTGTGACATTCTTCTCCAAGTTGACAATTAAATGAACATATGGTGCCAAGAGACAAAAGACATACCTAGAGTAAGCATACGTGAGTAGAGGTGCTCTCATTTACATCTGGTTGAGAAGTTATGCAACATTCTCACACATGTATGCTTGCTAGGATATTGTTCTCTTATTCCAAATGCTCCTGGAGGAGATGAAAATTAGCATTAAAACTCTCTCTTCTGTTTACTGACATTGAAAATCTCTCTTCCGTTTGCTGGAATATTGTTCTGAATAAATGCTTCTAGAGGAGGAAGAGGTACATAAAACTCCTTTATGGCTCTGCTTCTGTTCCCATATAAAATTGTTTAGATTTATATGAATTAGCTGGGTTCAAGTTTTTGGTACTAACTCTGCTTCATGTTGCTAAGTATAACTATTCTCATTTCTCTGAATTAACTCAGTGTGAGCTCTGGTATTGACTTTACTTCATGTTCCCATATATAGTTGTTTTGATATATAATTGTTTTCATATCCCTTCGTTTCTTTCATTTCCATCCTCGATAACCTGGTCCCATTCATGTATTGAGAGCGAGCTTTGTAGTAGGACAAAGGTAGTTGCATAGATGTTGTAACAAATTCATTAACAACAATCTCTCTCCTCTCACACCTTCATTTAGAGGATGGCATAGAATTAGAAAAATAATTGGTATGTTGTCTAACCTGGAGAATGCATGATGTAAAACAAACACTGTCACATTTGAAGGTGCAGTAAAAACTAAAATATGCAAAAGAGAATTTCTCTTTACCTTCTACTTTGAGATATGATAAACCCAACTATTTTGAGAACCCAATGTTAGTGAATATAGGTCACCATCCTTTGTATTGTCCAATTCCTGATAGGTTCCCTCTTCGTTTGCTAGAAAATTGTTGTTGGTTGAAACAAAATTGTCGTTGGTTGCTCACAAATTGGTATTGGCAAGGGATTCTGTCCAGGAAGAAAGCCCTGACACCTTGCGAGTTGTATCTCAAACAAACATACATTGAAAGACACATACAAAGAAACATTGAAAACCAAATTGCACCCACTATAAAGTTATATTGGAAATTAAAATGAATAATCATAACCAATAATTTTGAACAAAGATTGGCTAAAAGAAGATAAGAAATATAAATACAGATTAAATCATCCCGAATGATCTTGAAATATAATTGACAAAGAGTAATAAGCATCTTGTATTTTGGCTTGACACCTTCCCATACATTTTTCGCCAAGAAATATTTTACAGGTAAGAGAAATTTCTCTAAGAAATCTTTTACCGGTAAAGGGATAAACTGCATGGTGTAGCCCATATGTGCAAGCTCGAGTACAACTTGACAGTAACGTACATGAAAAAATGCATCATCTCCACAAAGGCGATTGAAAAAAGAGTAAATAACTCCACGCTTTAGTAGTTGTGGAAGACACTCATGGAACTCCTCCTTTAGGTCTTCAAAATACTCACCATATGTATTCTAAAAACACCTTGATGCAAGGAAAATCATTTTTCAAATATCTAACATTATATAATTTACTTGAGAAGACTCAACAATTAAAGAATAACAAGGTATATTCCATTAAATTTCATCTTACCTATGATTCAAGAAAATCATTTTCACCTTTTCGACTGGGTTGATTTTATTTAGCTGCTTCCTAGTGTCTCGGCAAAGGCCATTGGAAAAAGACTAAATGTCTCCAACATTTAGTAATCGATCTGTAATGCTGACAGTGGCAAGGTGAATATCATTTGTTGCAATGCCGATAGTGGCATGACAATCATCCTCTGCTGCAAGGAAATGTTGAAAGCATTATTCCATAAACCTCAGCAATCGAAAATTCATCAACTTTGGTAGTGTGCCCCATTGCTTGGACCCTAAATTAGAATGGTAGGAAATAAATCATGGAACGAGAGAGAATGGATTCGATCTAAGATGACAGACCTTTAGGAACCCATCAGTGTAGTTACTAGAAACATCTAGCCGAAGTATAAGGAACAGGGTGAAGGACCGGAAGTTAGTGAGCTTGGTGAACATGTATGGAGATAGTATGTCAGTGTGGACAAGTGGTGAACATGTATGGAGATAATATGTAAGTGTGGACAACTGGTGAGGAGACGGGCCAATGTGGTGGTGTGTTTTCCCATGTGTGCATTATGTTCATGATGTCTTGTGCGAACAGGTGGGCACACGTAGTGGTTGTCTATTTAGCATGTCAATAATATCTTGAACTAAGTTTACTTAGTCGTATTACAATCTCTCACGTAGTTTTCACTTTACATAATATTATAAGGCATACATGTTAGATTGAGAGGTGCTAATAAGGCTATAAATATCTTGATCAAATTTACACGATGACCTTCTAGTTCATTTTGTTGATTCTGGTGGTGGCTTAGTCGATTTAGCAGTAGATCAGGCAACGACAACCTCTCCCGATGACTAGGAACTTTGAAGTGATCTATCCCCAAAACTGGATGGTGGGAGAGCACCCAAAAAGTCATATATTCCCCATCGGTCTACCCCATAAATTAACGACCTTATAAAATGCATAATGCATAGTGACCAGGGTTCGCATATTTCGAGATTTATAAGTTCATACTAATATTCAAATAAATATGTGCGACACAGTTTGAAAAGAACATGGGATTGCAATTAGCTTTTGCAGAAAACTATGGTGTAACGTACACATATCAAACCTATAAAGAGTGACCTTCCTAAACATTTGAACTGAACTTTCAAAGCATTAGGGCATCTCAAAGAATGTGTTTCTGAGCATCTCGTCCAAATTGATTATACCTTGATGAATTGGTAATGGATGTACTTTATTGAAAATGTGATTGATTATACCTTGGTCAATTGGCAATGGATGTGCTCATTAAAAATGTTGTGATGGATACTGTGGCTTTTCGCTCTATATATTTATATTGAAAACTGTTATAACGATGCGCTTGTATTTCCTCATTTAAATACTATACATAAATAAAATAAAATAAAAAAAATGAAAACTTATCGTGAATGCTTTTGTTCTTAATTTGGATCCATTATGTAAAAGCCCTACAACACATTTTTTTTTCCTTTTTACTACGGCAATGATTTGGTTCTTAATTTTGATCCTTCACCTTCACTTATTACTTCAATCAAAGTTAATATACAAGATTTTATTGGGTAAGTATGCTGTGTGCAACACGAACTTGTTTAAAAACAAGAGGGGTTGCAAGCAACAAGTCCCTGCATTGGTGAATGGTCTTGCTATGAAGCAATTGTTCCAAGCCAAGATTGAAAAGCTTAAACCTGCATTAGTGAATGTTCTTGCTATGAAGCAGTTGTTCCAAGCCAAGATTGAAAAGCTTAAACTTGCATTAGTGAATGGCCTTCCTATGAAGCAGTTGTTCCAAGCCAAGATTGAAAAGCTTAAAATGGTCTTGCTATGAAGCAGTTGTTCCAAGACAAGATTGAAAAGCTTAAACTTGCAATAGTGAATGGCCTTCCTATGAAGTAGTTGTTCCAAGCCAAGATTGAAAAGCTTAAAATTTTCTTTTATTCACTATGAAATTTGGAAATTTCATAGGCTTTAAACATTAAAGGCAAAGTGTCAAGAAAATTAAGCACTCGAAGGCAACAACCCATATCATTAATTGGAATCAAAAGCTTAACATCCTAGAGAGTTTTAACTCAGATCAATCATACTGGTTTGAAACTAGCTTATAACATGCATTGATCAAAGCCCTTTCATTATGGTTATAAAATTTACTTGATATCCATATATGCCTTATTTGTGTTAGTAGTTGTATATGATAGCCCGTATTATATGCACATGAGTCAAGGGACAACTCTAGTACAACCTACTCACAATATCATTATATCGGTAATCAAACTTAGCTCATACTTCTATACACATCAATGAAGTAACCAAACTAACACGTGTATCTCCATAATATAGGTAACATTATCGTATTCCATGTTCATGATTAAAAGGAGAAGATAAACCTATGTAGTTAATATGGAAGGTTAATAATAAAGGCTTTCATATTTAGACCATGGGTCAAATCATTCCCATAACTATGAACGAGTGAACTTTCCCTGAATAATCTCAATCTTCCAGGTTGATGAAGTACAGTAAACCCATGACCTTTATCATTGTATCCTTAGTATAAGCATGTACAAGCCTTGTATCCAATTACTCTAATTATGATGGAGTGTAATTACCATGAAATCAATAGTCACTAATAAGGGAAACTTGGGATGGAAATAACATAGCCAAAAACTCCTACAATTGCCCCAAATTCACCAAATCAGAAAATGGAACCCTTGCCCTAATACCTGGAATAACAAACACGAACCTCTGGAAGATGCTCAATGTTGAAATTCTACAGTTGGGGAAGAAGATTCAGTAGAGTTTAGCTATGTAACTAGGTAGATATGACAAAAATAGAGTATAGAGAACTAACCTTTTGCAAATCAGAGAGGGTGAAGAGACATTGTTATGGAAGTACACCGATTATCCAGTGTCAATCTCAGAGTAAAGTCCAGCCACACAAAGAAGCAAAATATGGTTGTGATCAACACAAAAATAATGAAGAATGGGGAAGGGATCAACTGCAAATCAAAGATGGTAAAGGGAAATTGTTACGGAAGTACACTGGTTATCCAATGTCAATCTCAGTGGCCACACAAAAAAGTGATCAACGCACAGATAACAACACACAAGTAATGAAGAATGGTAAGGGATCAGGAAAATCTAGACACAAGCCACACCCATAAAAAAAATACAACAAGAGACCTCCATTGGAATTGCCTAGAGCTACACACGTGATCCATACACCTTTGTTCTCACATCACCGCTCTCACATCTCTCATTTTAACAATTGAGATAAAAATTATATATTTTTATAAAAAATAATAAATAAATAATGCAAATAATAAATAAAATTGGATATGAACATATAATAAATGAAATTAGATATATAATAAATAAAATTTGATATAAACATCAACCCAATCTGCGTGGTTCTCTAGAGCACCTTTTTATAATGTTTGGCGAAGATTTAAATCCCAACATCCAATGTTGGAGGCTTATTTTCTTCATGGTTATCTACTTGCTTAGAAGACGGTTCCCAAGTAGTTGAGCTCAACTATCCACAATTATGTACAATCCTGGAGCAATGCCGAAATGAGCTCCGCCATCCACCGTTATGTACAATCCTAAAACAATGCCTAAATGAGAACTGGTTGGAGCTTGTCAGTTTGATTCTCATTTAGTCCTATTTTCTTTTTAGCTTGGAGGTTCTTAATTGTATGTTGGTCCCCATTAAAGAAAAAAATGGCTTCACGTTAAGCTAAAAGGTTACCACAAGCAAATCGTAGCATAGTAGCAACAATAAACGTTGGTGAATAACAACATAGTAGCAATGGTTTGGGGCTCAAAGGGAGGAGGGAGAATAAAGTGAATGAGCACTTTAAAGACTAAAGGAACAAACATATCTCCATAAAATGTTTTTGAGTTTCACCCTGGATTTCTGCTAACTGGGGAGAATCATCAGATCGCTGCTGCTATCTGAGTATTTCTCCCCAGCATGCAGTTCAGTTCCCCCTAACCCCTAAGCTCAGAATCTAACCTCTTTGAATCGAACTTGCAATTGGACCTGGAACCTGAGAAATCAGACTAATCATCGCACAACACCTTGGAAGTTCACTTGTTAGACTTGGAGATTCTAGGACTAGACGAAACATTGAGCGAAGTAGTGGTTCTATAACAATATTAACATATGTTGCCGGTAGCTTCAAGTGCTTGTGTCCTCTTGATAATAAGTAGGTATAGTCTCTCGAATCTTTGAACCATATTGAATGTCCATCCACAGATAAGATCCTTTCACTCACTCGAATTTCCTGCGTGTGGGGGTGGAGCCTATAACATTAAGCCAGGGTGGTATATAGTATGTGCTTTCACCATGCCAAGTTTGGAATTTCTTCAGAGGCATTTGGAATTTCTTCAAAGTCTAATGCTAGTATAGAGTATTATGTTCTTGGTCGTGGTTATGATCATGAAACTAGTATTGATGCTAGTATAGAGCCTTATGTTCATGATCGTGGTCATGATCATGAAACTAGTATTTTCTGTAATGGTAGGCAGTGCAAGCAACATCCATGATTTTCATTACAAAAGCCCTCCTAAAGCTCCAAACTCTCTGCAGGTAACAAAAAAATGGATCTCTATTCAATAACCATTATTTTATGAGCAATTTCTTAACAATTTGAATTACTTAATGCCAGAGTTGATAGTTTGAATTACTTATTACTAGAATTATAGGAAATTGTTGTTTAAATTAATTTCAAAATTGCAAGCTAGAAAAAATTAGAGCTCTATTCAATAACCACCTAACCACGAAGAGTTTAGGCAGGGGAATTATTGAGTTTAGAACGCAACCTCCACAGTCGAAAGAGCCTACAAGGAAAATCATAAAGAGCAGACAGGGCTAGAGCGTGTGTCAAAAAGCGTACATAGCAGAACGTCAGCATTGAGGAGAGAGCACATCTTACAAATCGTTTTAGTTAGAGCGCATTGTAGCTGGAATTTCACCCTTACCTCCATAGTGCTAGAAACATCAACCCAGAAGAAAGCCAAGTCAAAAAAGTAAGCCAATAGGTGTCGTGTTGTTCTTTTAGAAATTGAAAGGAAGAGCCTGATCGAGAGCCATGCAAAACGTACCAATAGCTATCATGCCTAGTAGCATATACAGTAGCACAGAAAGCGGTAGCTACATTCCCTTTCCTTGTTGAAACCCTCCCTTCTAGGTATCATCATCATCAATCTTTAGGATCTATCTAAACTTTAGGAATGTCCAACATTGTATGGGGGGGGTGACACTCCATCCTATAGCCAAATTGCAAATAATAAGGCCACTACAATCAATCAAAGGAATCTTGTGCTAAAGATGGATCGAACAATAAGGGAAACACAAAATAGTTGAAACTAGTCAATAAAAGAACACAGAGAAGCCCCTGAGAACTGGATGGAGAGCTCCAAGAAATTGCTTGCCAGAAGCAACAATATATCCAAAATTTGAGGTCCATTCAAGTATCATTGGGGAATATGTTCAATACATGAGATACCATACCCTCATAGGAAAATTTTTGGGCATATGGCCCTCAGAAAAAGCTCCATCTCAGTGGATTCAACTAAAATGGAAACCAAATGGATACATCAAGTTAGAACTTGGAACAAAGGACTTCTTCACCATCATATTTTCCAGCATAAAAGACAAAATGTGAATATTTAATAATGGCCCATACTTCTTCAACTCCACTATGCTTTACCTAAGATTATGGATGGAAAGATTTGTCCCTGACAAAGAGAATTTTGCAGCAATTCCAATATGGATCATAATATACTCTCTACATAAATAATTATGGGATGAGGACACATTGGCAAGCATCATAAATGCTTTGGGGCATTTTGCCAAAGTTTCAAAAGCCACCAAGAAAGCTAGTATATATCTTATTCCCATATATGTGTCCACATTAACATTTCTGAACTCCTACCCGAATCCATTAACATCTACTACCAAGATGAACTTTGGAAGCGAACCTCGACTACGAGCACATTCCCTTCAGATTGTAGAAAATTTGCTAGTAGGTTAACTTGATAATGCAATATAAATCAAAGTAGAATACTAGAACCTACTTTTACTATCAATTTGCGGAAGCTTAAAGATAAAGCTGAACAATATAACCAGAAGAAGAAGAAGAATCAATGGCACGATACACATGAAAATACTTTGGGTAAAGCCTCAGCTAAAAACCCCACACTATTGTATTATCATACATGGTGGAAATACATAGGAATTATACAAAGCCTTAGCTCTCATAGCTAGCCAGCTCTCAGTACAATCCTCACAGATGCTCACAAGCAATCTTGGCTTCTCTCCAACCTTCCTCTTTGCCCTCCAAACTCCTATTTCCTTGCGTTGTTCCTTGTGGATGATTCTCCTCTTACCTAGTGGATGATCTTCTTCAAAACTGCACAATCCTCAAGGATTAAATCCTTGACTGCATGCATGATTTTTCTCCATGAGAAAACACATGCAACTGATAGTACATTGTCCTTGACTTTAATCTCAACTGGGTCTTTCTCAGAATAGAACATGCATGAAGTTTCTAGATGAGGGAATCTTGCAGTTACTGGATAGCACTAGTTTGAGTGCATCATGCATCATCGACTTATTATACTCTCTATTAAGTTCCTCAAACAATTTTGCAACTAATTTAACTAGACTTTTACAACCAAATATAAACTCAATCTTATCTCCTATATTTTAAGGGGAATAACTCTTGCATGACTTTCAGAAAGACTTCTAACTTGACTTTCTCCAACTAATTAATTTAAAATTAATTAATTAATTATTTCCAAGTAGTTGTTAAGACTAAATTCGATTTTAGTTCACAATTTAATTCAAGGACAAATTAATTTGGAATATTCTTGTTGCCATATTTCAACAAAGATGTCATCTTTGCCTCGAGTATAGGCACCTCTACAAAAATTTCTTGTTACTAGTTTAAACAACCTCATATGATGTTAAACAATCTAAATATCAAGATGGATTTTCTAAGCCTATAAGTCACCATCAATGACCAAAACCCCCTCAATTGCCACGGACTTTAAGGAAAATCCTGACCATTAGTGACAATGTTGACCCCTTTGCTTCCCTCTCCTCTTCACCCCAACACACCCCCCCCCCCCCCCCTACCACTCCATTTTTCCCCATAAACTTGAAATGCCTAATATAGAAAACCACAAATCCCCTCTTGAAACCCCCCTAAACCTTCCCTTCTATCCCCTTTGAACTTGCTCCTTAAGAGCCTCTATCAACCAACCCAAAATGAACATGCATAGTGAATAAATTGAAGACATGTATCTATATTCCTTTGACCTTTACAACCTAGAAAAAACTTATAAAGGTAAAGACACAAGCTCCATCTTGGACCATCAAGTCAAAATCCTTAGCAAATCCTTTCTCAATTCCTAGTAACAAGCATAGAAAAACTTGCAGGGACAAACCAGTGCCAATCCACTTGGACTAAATATCCAACCCTTAAAAGAGATCACTAAGCCACACAAATAGGAGAAGAAAAAAGGAAGAAAGAGCAACTAGCAAATCCTAGAGGAACTAGGAGAAATATTACTCAACTCAGGCATAATCAAATTTATCTTGGAAGTTTATCCCTCTAATTCCACTCCTTTGTAATGAAATAATCTCTTGGAACATCATTGGCATTAACTATAAAGGAAAATAAAGGTTTTTGGAAGCAAAATGGAGGAACAACAATCCAACTTTTTTTGAGATACAAGAAATAAAAACTTCATGTAACTCCATAAACCAATTGATAACGAAATGGGGATAAAATTTCCAATCAGTAGCAATAGACACACAAGGCCAATTAAGCGGCATAGCCATTATATGGAACACACATGAGGTAATGGTCCTTAACTTGTTCACTTTGTTGCAGATCTTGATTGTCATGTTTCAAATGCTAGGGTCATCGAAAACCTATTTTCATCAAAAATTTATTTTCTCTCAAATGATTATGGGACTACACTCTGTAACATCCCTGAAATTAAAACATGTAATTAATTAGATTAATCATGCGATTTATAACCAACACGCAATTTATCAACTAATTGATATCAAATTACAATAAATGAGTAGAGACTACTTCCTTGTGGCGATGATGCTTCTCACTTGTGATTTAAGGGTTGAACGCTAGTTGAATTCTTCTGCTAACTGCAACAAAGTCTTGGGGACAACTCTCCACCCAACTGTAGGCTCAGTTGCACGAATTATTGCTACAACTGACCACCCCCGAGCCCTTAATCAATGTACTACTGCCAGTGATCCTTTGTCTCATAACACTATTCTCCCAAGAGAATGGATGATGGAATCACGGAATGATGGAATGCCTCTCATCCTCCTCCCCATCTATTAAATAGAGAAAACATTGGAAGGGGAACCACATGCACACACTCCATTTGTCCACATGCAACTTTACTGCTTTCTTGTTTTATTATTTTGTTTTTACTTTTTGATAGCTTTACTGATTTTTATTGCTTTCTTGTTTTATTCTTATTTATATTTATATAGAGCATGTGATACTCTAAAATTGATCGATTCCGTAGTTGTCAAGTTCTTATTTTTGTAGCCGCTTCAGGCTCTAAAATGATTTTTCTTTCCTCATCAAGTTCTAGCAATATTGTTTGAACTGGGAGCTTATCACTGATAACCTTCTTTAAGCATGAAACATGGAAAACTAGGTGTACTTGGGAAGATGCAGGTAGCTCCATTTTATATTCCATAGTACCAATATTTTGTAAGACCTTGTAAGAACCATAATACTTGGGTGATAATTTATTATCCTTCTTAGCTTGCTTGAGGGACATTTGTTTGTATGGTTGTAACCGTAAAAATACCAAGTTACCTACATCAAAACCTATTTTATTGTGATGTTGATCTACCTGTTGTTTCATTCGACTCTGTGCCAAAGTGAGGTTATCCTTTAAGAGTTGGAGAACTCGTTATTGATGCTTGATGTGATCTTCCACTGCTTGAACCTTATAATTTTCTCTTAAAGACGCTATGATGGATGTTGGATGATATCCATGAAGTTCCATAAACGAGGTCATTTTTGTTGTAGTATGGAAGGAAGTGTTATTGATCTAGGGGATCAGATTAGTGCTCAAAATTCACAGTGTTCGACAAAGCTCGAAACTTGAACAACTGGATAGATCTCAACGATCTGAATCTAATGAAATTCATTTCACTCAAAACCGATATTGTATGCTCCCAATATCGTGTTTTAATCTAATTGCCAAACAAATAAATTTTAAAAATTTGGGTTGCAGGTAGCCCAGTCAACAGTCCGTACACTAACTAGGCATTTGACTAGGCAGCTGATTGTATTTTTCTAGGCTAGTGGTTTGCTGACAAGTGGCATCTTTAGATTGGTCAAAATTGTACAGTTTCTATTGGTTTATGGTTTGTGAGCAGACCAATTAAGGAGAGCCACGTCAGGCAATCCCTTGGCAACCATGTGGCCTCCTGTTAGCATTGTAAAATTTTGGTGGAAGGTTGAATGGACTTGTAAGGAATCGAACCATGGACCGATTGAATGGTAAGGCAATGCTTTACCATTGCGTTGCATGGTGGTGCTTACAAACTATGGTTCATAATATGTATTTAAGGTTTTACAAATGTGTTAATGGGGGAGGGGCGCGGGCTAAGCCCTAACCCCTAGCCACCCCAGCACCCATAGGACCACAAGTAGATAGACCAAGGGGCTTGGCCTTAGCCCAGCCCACGACCAACGCACCCAAGTCAAAACACCGTCGGAGCCAACACTCGAACCATGGCGAAAAGGTAAAGGGGCCAACCCTAGGGTCACATGGCACCCCATAGTACCAAGAGCATGACAATGCAAGGGGGCTAGCCCAAGGCCATATGATAGGTCATATAACTAGGAGAGTGCACAGTTAAGGGGGCCAGCCCCAAGTTCACATGACGGACCATAGAACCAGGGCCACGACAAAACGAAAGGGCTCAGAGTTAGGCCCTAGAATCTCGGCCCCCGATGTGGTCGTACATGCGCCACGTGACTGAAATTTTCGAGACATGGGTCTTAATGAGTGGGCTAACCGTCCTACAGTTTTTCCCGTCAGGTAGGATTGAAGGCAATAATTGTGCACCGGTTCTGGGTTTGGGGTGCTCAAGCCAGGTTTACGCCGAATTGGAGAATGATTAGCTTTGGGATTGGGAAAAAACTTGAAACATGCATAACTTACTCAATTTTTGGCCAAATGAGGTGCGTAAAGAACCAAAATGGGGATTTTTGACAGTGATAGATCCATTGGAGCCTTAAATTTTGCTATTTTAGCTATGTAAAAGCATGTAAACACACTTTTGAGCACTTAATGAAAGAGGCCCTGCATTGGAATTTGGATCAGGAGATGTAGGCTAAGAGAGGGGTGATCTCCTTTATCATGTTTTGTGTTATGTGTTTCAGATATGCTTATTTTGTCTATGTTTGGTCGTAAATTGTGATTAAATTCACTTGTTTTATTTGTTTAGTAAATTGATCCTCTACCCAAAACACATATAATTTTCACTTGCAAATTGCTAAAAATCTTCAAGTTTACATATTTAGATCAGTTATACCACCATTCATCCAGAGGTAACCATTGACCCATTGTGTTTGTTTATTTCATATAAAGTAATTAAGATATCCTTCCAAACATTTGTTCACTATCTCAGTTTCCTGTTAGATTGAGGACGATAAGATGAGTTGTGAGCTAAATGAGTATCAAGACAAGAAAATATATTCGTCCAATTTTTTT
>APFE030609553.1:2845-49289 GCA_000404065.3 Pinus taeda | reverse complement strand
TACAAGAGAATGAAAAATTGAAAGAAAGGGGCAATGTGGACAAGATGGTCCACGATAATACAATGCTGCATATGGGACTGTTACAAAAAAAAAACAAAAAGCTGAGGAAGAAGTGCAGGAGGCTAGACAGGGATCTAATTAACCTAAGGTTCAGGTGCTTAATGAAAAGGCCAAGAGTTGATATATCCATAAAGAGGAAGAAGAGGAGATTGGATGTCCTGGCAGAGGCATCACAACAGGTTGACTGATCAGTATTTTTGCATGAGGACATGCAATACCCTCGCAGTGGGGGTATGTAGAGCCTCTATTCTACACCTACTTATCTACCTTTTTCCTCAATCTTTCCTTATCTTTCCTTATCTTTTGCCTCATTTTCACCATAAAACCACCCAGATCATTACATTAGGTGTTATTAAGCATGATTAAGTAAGTTTTGCTAATGGATGACTATTTGTTTAGATTTTGACTTACTTGCAGGCATCCTGCAGCTATCTGGTGATCCTGCAGCTATCTGATGATCCTGCATCTATCTGAAGATCCTGCAGCCTTTTTGTTAAACACAATGTTCCACGTGTCGGTTTGCAAGATGAGCCACATGGGCACTTAGGTGTCAACGTGCTCGAGGTTCCTGTCCTATTTTTCCAGCCATCCACGTCATCTTTATCCACGGTCAAAGTAGAGCAAGTCACGGTCAACTCAAGGCAGTTTAGCGGTGATTGTGAGCTGCTTGGTCACGTCATCCTAAACGGTGATTTGTCCACGTTCTACAGATGGCAGGGGACATGATCCAACATGGGATTCATTACCCATGACGACAGAACCACTAACTCGTCCACGCAGCCGCATGAAGTGTCAAGGAACCATGAATACGCATAACAGTCATTTACTTTTCAGTTAATTAGTTGCACGGATAGGCTATCTTAGAAACTTCTATAAATAGCTGCATCTGTGTACGCTCATTAAGCTTTTTATCGGTTGTATTTTGATGAACCTGTGTTACATTTTCAAGCATTCTAAACTCTGTTTTTAAGTGCTATTCTAGCACTCTGTTTTATACATTTTCTACAATGAAGAAATAGACATAGCATTGTTTTGAAGTTTCCAGATCTCTGAGTTTTCCTTGTGGCTGAATGGACAGAGGGCCCCTGCTCATTTCTGCCACTGTAAAGTATTTTATGTGCAGTACCATTTTCTTTACTTATTTATTTCCTTAAGCATGTATAGTTTCTTTTATTTGTTTTCCTTTCTCTCAAGCTGATCAGTGTTATTTCCTTGCAGATTTCTTTTAGCCCGGGATTTGTGTGTGTATTTGCTTTAATGTTTAATGGTAGTTGCAGTTGTCTTATTCATTATGCTGCCCTCTTTACTCTGTTTTCCCTAGATTAGCTTTAGCATAGTTTTACAAGTTGGATGCTCACTAGTTTATGCTCTCTTTATCATGAATAGCTTATCTTTCAAGAGAACAGAATTGATTAATTGCAGCTTGTATTTGAGTAGACTTGGCTTGTGATGCTAACACTTTTTCCACTTGTTACACATAATCACATATGTAGGAAGCAGTATGTTGGAAAAGGCTTAGTAGTGTTACAATTTGTCAAATAGAGTAGATTAGAGTTTTTATCAATTCTTGGATTTGTCTTCAGCTACTAATCGTGTTTTATGCAGTACGATGCGGTAGAAGCAGGGAGTTAGAAGGAGGTCATCACTAACAACAATCCTTGAAGTGATTTTCTTATTTCTTTTATTTGCAGCAGTATGGATAGAGACTAATGCCATTGAATTGTGGTCATTTACTTTCAAGTCATTTTGATTTATTCATTTCTTTCAAGTTCTTTTCTCTTACAAATTCAGCAAGCAATTAGAAATCACCATCACACACACTTTCACTCATATAGAGATCACCTTTCACACACTTGCACTCATTTGTCTATAATCATCATTTCATTTTAGGAAGATAAGTTAATCATAAACAACACCCCTAAACAACAAAAGCTCTAAGAAAGTTACTTAAGTACATATAGTACACCCTCACTTCATCAGTTTACGAGCCCCGGGTTGACAATTAATACTAGCAATTTAGATAACACTAAATTGACTAACCATTGACCTAACAAGAATAATATAAAGGCACAAAAGTAACAATAGTGGGATTCTATGGGGCACAATAATAATAATATGGGGACATAGGGGCACAATAATAACAATAAGGAATATAAAGACAATAGTAATGGGGGAATCACTAGTATTATAGGGACCTAACATAGCATGAAAGATGAATATGAGACTAAGCATGATATTAAACATGAAATAATAGTTTTTGAGGTTATTGTATTACTGTCAAGTTCTCAACCTATTACAAACAAAATAAAAGTAAGCAAGCTATGCTTGAAAATAGAGTATTGAAGATCTAACTATTCAAAAGCTTAATTGAAATGAATGATAAAATTGAAGATATTGAAAGAATGACTATGTTATCTCACACTCCAGAGGGGGCCCTGTTGGTGAACGTGGGGAAATAGAAACTCAATTCCCTAGATTAAATCACCAATCACATTCACAGTTGCACCATAAACATAGTAATTGCATTAACTATAAATAGAGACTTCTCTCTAAGAGTAACGATAAGTGATAATAAGTAAAAAATTAATAAATGATCCTCTCTCTTTGAGCTCGAAGCAATTTATATTTGTTCAAGATATATAAAATTATATAGATAAATTCCAAGAAGTAAAACATTCATTAGATAAATAGGTTCTAAAATCCAAATAAGAAATTTCCTTGCATGATTCGCTACTAGCGAATCATGAGAGCACTTTTGATTGACACATAATCACTAAGAATTCTAAATTCTAGATATCTCTTGCTTAAATTCTCCATTCTTGCTTGGTGATAAGAATGAGTCCTTGAAATTCTACGTAAGAATAGTCTTCTATAACCATGCTCGAATCTTGCTTTGACTAGCATGATTCTCATTTTTTGTAAACTTCCTACTAAGACCAATAGGGGATACACATGTAGCTGACATCTGACATATATCGATATGTTTTGCTTGATTTCAAATTCACGAGAACCTTTTCAACCTTGGATTTAGTTTCAGAAATGCTAGTTAGCTACAAAATATGCACGTTTTTTGTAACTATAGTAATTTTTTAACCAACTTCGCAAATAAATCATAAAATATGAGTTGCAAGTGAATGTTACCTTTTATTATAGTTATGTATGACTTGGATGATCTCATAATTCATGGATGAAGCAAAAATGTCAACCAAATGGAGGAAAGAAAGGGAAAGGGGTTTGTTAAGATGAGGGCACTTTAGAGGTTCAATAATACATTTGAAAATGAATCCACAACCTAGTACCATAATATTTTTGTAGGTTCTATTACCAATATGGAAGATTTTAAGAATGATTTCTTGGATTAAGTTTATAAAGAGAAAATTCCAACATTATTGTTAAAATAATTAAGTGCTTTGAATATGTGTAACAAAGAAAAGGTAAAATATTTCAATCGTTGTTTCACTACAATCTTGAATAAAGTTCCTCTTGACATACAACCTCATCATTCGATAACGAAAGATTATTATACTACTACCATGCCTTCTAATGTTGGAATAGTTATTGAAAAAACTCAAAATTGGTAGAAAATTTTGTTGAAGACTTAGTGGTTGAAAATGTTATGATTTCTCTCAAAGTACACAAAACTAAAGACAATTCTAAGGCTATTATTTAGAAGCCAAAGACATTAACGAATAAGCCCATTGAAAAGGAGGATATTTATTTTGCGAGTGTAGTGAAATTGTTGCAAAACTTTACAAATGAGGTACCAAATCTAAATAGGCGCTCAACCATAGGATTAGGTTCACATAATATTTCTACAACTAACCAACCACAAGCCCTCAATCCATGTACTACTGCTAGGAAATCCTTTATCTCACAACACTTATTTCCCAATAGAATGGATGAAAGAATGAGGAATATCATCTTCCTTATCATCTATTAAATACACCAAACAATGGAAGGGGTCTGTATGCACACATTCAGTGTGCCAACATGAAACTTTTATTTCTTTATATTAAGTTTTACTTAATTTAATATTTCTCTTAATTTAATTCTTTCTTATTTTATTCCCTTTTACTTTTTGTTAACTTTACTTATTTGTACTATTTTTATAGCTTATATATATATATATATATATATATATATATATATATATATATATATAGAGAGAGGAGAGAGAGAGAGAGAAGAGAGAGAGAGAGAGAACTCCAGTATTATATTTACTATTTTATTTATTTATTTATTATTATTCCCTTCATTATTATATTATATTTACTATTATTATCTTTTCCTTAAATTTTTATTATTGTTTACCATTATTATCTTTTATTTATTGTTTATCAGTTCTTTGCTTAGAGTTTAATATTATATTAATTTTTGCATTATTATTATTATTATTATTATTAGGGGACATTACATACCCCCCTCTTTAAGGAACTTCATCCTGAAGTTAAGTTCAATCATTTAACATTTTATTTAGTGATTTATTGCTTCATGTTTTCCCTATACCCTCTACTAATCTATTATATCCAACATGCATCAAAAGTATCCACAACACCTGGGAATCCCAAGGAATATTTATCTTTTTCCCACTTTCTGAACTAGGTATGAGCCTTATCAGTCTGTACCACAACCCAAGGCTCACCCCAAGGCTTGCACCCAACTCAGACCTCATCTTCCACAAGGTAGGCACCTGACTTAGTACTCCATGAAGAAGTACTCTAGGCATCTCGAAAGGTTAACTTGCTCCTTGCACACTAACTAAGGTTCACAAGTTGAATTCCTTACACCCTCACTAGACTTCGACATCTCAATCCAATATAAGGCACTCGATCCATAATATTAGGCACTTGGCCTCCTCAATATGGTCCCATAGCTCCTAAAGAGCAGTACAAGGAAAAGGGAACATTATCATATGTAGTGTTGATTGATTATGTCCCCAACCCATATGGTGTTACTTATTCTCCCTCAAAAGTATGGGCTTCCACAAGATCATCAAATGACTTGGCCCTCTTATCACGTTTTTGGAGTTCCTGCCAGTGACCACATCATAACATGCATCCATGTACTAGCTATAATCATAACATCATAAAAATAATCCACATGCCAACTCTTGCATGTCATAATGATAACATAACATCATTGTTAATCACAACATTCTGAATAGTAAGGAACTACATGCTCATGCTTTTTATAAAATATGCATGCAATTACCACATGCTTCACCATCATAAGTTATAACATCAACATATCAAGATCAAAGATATAACATGAAATCACATAGTAAATGAACCACATGTCAATATACCTCATGTTACAACATCATAATCTGTATTATGCATATCATATCCATTATGAGTGAACAATTCCATTATCACGACAAATTAACACCACATATGCATGACATAATTAGCCACATGTTATCAAAACATTATACTTCAAAAATAGTTCAAACCATAACCTCATATATAGTACCATGAGATTAGAGGTTCAAATCTTCCTCACTTTCCCATGTTAAGGAAAAGTTGTCTATCTCTATGAAATGGCTCACATAAAAAAAAACATTGACCGAATATTATTTCAATATGACAATTAGTCTCCATACATCCATCTTATTTTTATGTGTCTTAACCTTTCATTGTAAACAAGTTATTACCCCTATGTTAAACTAAAAATAAGAGTAATACATATATAGAGGGAGAGAGAGACAAAGAGAGAGAGAGAGAGAGAGAGAGAGAGAGAGAGAGAGAGAGAGAAATATAGCAATTTAAAAAGAATACTTACCCAAAATATTAACTTTAATTGTAAGCATACCTCACAGGTTTCCATCACTTCAGAGTGGCATAGTTTCCCCAAGCTTTTTGCATTGGTTGGAGGATCCAACATCATTGTTTCCTATCACTATGGTTCTTGAGATTTGAATATACCTATGTCATCTTGTGGGGTGTCATTAGATAACATGTCATATCAGTTCTTATATTCCATTTTTTCCCTCAAATGATTCTCTTGTTTTTTCCTTCATGTTTTAACATTTATACCCACTTTTTTGAAACCCTCAGAGTCCTTGTCTAAACGAGATATTGGGTTCTCTATTTTGACATTGAGAGGCCATTCTCTGAGGATATTCTTTAATTTATGGAATATTTTACATTATAAAGGAATATGCTTGTAGTTAATGATCTATGACGAGATTTCATCGTGGAATTGCATAGCTACTACATCTGGGAGAGAAGTTATTATATGCATTTAGAAATAGATCCAAAATACAAAATGTATTTACCATGCTTGGTTGCCTCTAATAGCTTCAAAAATCATCTTAGCGATTTATCGATACCTTCTAGAGTTTTCAGTGGCTTGTAATCTAAATGAAAAGAATGTAATTTTATCCAAACTGGAATGAAGGTAAAGGTTTGTTGTTCTTTTAATGTTCTCCTTCCAGGTTCATAGCACTATTGATGAAAGAGAGTACAATGCTCTATCCAATACCATATGTATGTCTTCTAGGTTAAAAAATATAGTTGCAGAGAAATATTTGGATCCTAGATGGAGTTCAACTTTCCATTTCGGTTTTTAGACATACTGAATCTAGGTTTGTAGTGGTTTTTGATTTTTCCAAATCCCCATAAAATTATAGATCAATGCATACATTTTCATATGGTCTTTGTGCGCTTGGATTTTTTTATCTGCGAGCACCACCATAGGGTTATTTTTTTGAATTTGGCTTACATGCTCCATTTGGGCCTACATGTGTAGGACCTAGTCCTTTTTCTAAGGACTCTCTATTCGCTGCATTGCAATTTGCATTGTTCTACTTTCGATCCTTTGTTGACAATGTCTGGTTGTTTTCTTGTCTAGTCTCCCCTGTCTCATCATTGTGAGCTTCAACCCCACCTTGGGTTTCTTTTCATATGTCGAACATGAAATTATGATAGGAGGAAGAATATCTCCCTCCTCTTGTTGCTTCCATGCAAATTCAAAACTGTTTAAACTTTGGTCTTCCCGTATTCTTGGTAGCTCTACTCTTCCCTTCTCTTGAAGTATACCAATTATGAATAAGAATCATTGTTTAATTTTTTATAATCAAATGGATCTTAATTTATAACTATTATTTATATTTTATATATATTTCACATCTCTATATTTATAAAAAATATTTTATTTATAATTATATGTTAATGTTGTTAACAATATTAATCATTATTTAAATTTAGTTTAGTGTGATATTCATATTATGAAATTTTCGTTTTTCTTAGTGTAAACATCATTACAATATAATAAATGGAAATGAACAAATTTATTATTTTTATTTTTTATTATATTTTAATTGAGGTGACATTATGGTTATTTTTGTGGCAACGTTGAGCCTAGGCTAGAACCATGCTACTTATTGGGTGGAACAAGAATAAAAAAACCATAATGGCATGCTTATCACCGAGAATGTGTGAATCTCAAACGATCTTGGATGCCTCTTGAGATAGTTCTTAATTCCCCAAAAGTGGCTTCCATTCTCAACCCATCCCCATAGAGTTTGAACCTGGGACATAGTCGGTACTAAACCCCATGCAAGTCAACTAGTTTATGCTTCATGAGTGAATTGTTATTATTATTGTAGTTAGTATTTATTTTTAACCAAAAGGGGGGGTGGGGTGTCAGTGGGCTTCCATCACTTAACCTGCCCAAGTGGCTAGTGGATGTGGAGACATGTGGCAATAACAATTTTTATGATAGACACCCTCTTGTGATCTAGCCTAAGGTGAGATGCATGTAATCTCCTTGATCCCAAGCCTGTGTAATACAACATCATTGAGATGTGACCGTCAAGTTAGGACTATCATGTCCCCACTTGTGTGATGACAAGTTTCAATACAATTGTATCAATTTTCCTCCTCCTAGTGTAAATTATATCATTTGAAGCTATGGAGTACTTGTTCTCCTTGTTTGCAATTCCCACCTTAGATCTCATTAGAAATAACTTAGGGATTATCCGTTCCACTTCTATGAGCTTATGCGAGGTCCATCTCTCAAATTCAAGTTCTATTTATTAGCTTAGAAAATAACTAATTTCCCCTCCTCATCTAAATTTCTACTGGTAATTTCAATTTTTCTTCCTGGACTATTGACTTGGTTTTTATGTTTCCCTTTCACATCTGAGTAGGTGAGACTGAAAGTGAGAACAAAATTTCTCGAGATACAATATTCTACTGCGTATTAGAAGCTGGCCCTTGTGGCACCGGACCACTAGAGTGGTTGTCGATTTCATAGTATATGGTTTCAATTATTTTCTTTGTTTGATTTATTCTGCTAGTATTAGATTTTCTAGACTCACCTCTTTAGCTTGTATTTTTTCTATCACCCTTTGTATTCCATCGAGTCTTCTCTTGAATATTTGCACTCCTACGTATTTATCCTAAAGCTCTATATCCATCTGTCAACCCTACTCTCTCAATTTTTTGTCTCCATTCGTAGGCTTCCTTAGTAGATTTAACATTTTTCATTGTCCATCACCATACTCTTACTACTTCTCTATGACAAGTAGATTTCCTTCCTTGTCTATAACTTTTTTTTCATATAATTTTCTCTTATTGGTTCCCCTTCACTCCTTACATGGCATATCCCAATGATTCCATCAATTATCCACTCATCGTTTTGACTATCAGTATCATTGTCTAGCCTTATGATATGCCCCATCAGTGAGTGTGCATCCATCAAGGGGTTACCTACTACAAAAAACAATCCTCTTGGTGGCACACACATCCATAGGCTTTGGGAACTAATTGCCATGTTTTTTACCTAATCCAGCGTTCCATCTAAGAGGGTTAATTTGTATGACATGAGAAGGGACTTTCCAATAGAAACAACTCTTGAATTGGAGTTTCATGTTGATTTGGCTGGTTGGGTTCCAGATGTTGGTCATATAAGAAGGTGATTTAACTAGTACATGTACACAATCAACCTTTATTAGATTTTGAATATTCTCCTTGGTATAATTGTAGAAAATCCTGTAGATTCACAAGCTAATTCAATTTTCTAAAGCGACAAAGAAGAAAATACTTTTACTATTTACAGCGGAAGCCCATAAACATCGAGAAAACAATAATCAATAGAGGAAGAGAATGAAACGCACATAACACAATAAATATCTAGGGAAAGCCACAACTCAAAAACCCTTATCTGTTTTATATTAATCTAGAAAATCAAGATGAAATTAAAATGTTTGTTTTCTCTATAAAAATCCCAATCCATAGCAAATTAAATCTCAAACTGATAGGCAAGCTCAAGGCCAAATCTTAGCCTCTTCAAAATCTCTCCAAGTCTTTATTCCAATGTGTAATCCTTGTGGAGGATAACTTGTATTTAAAGGAAAATAAAGCCTCTAAAAATTGTGCAATCCCTTAAGGATCAGTTCCTAAATGCATGCACTATCAACACAACTCAGAAAAATCTAAAACAAATAGTAAACTATCCCTGCACTATGCTCTCAATTCGATCTTTCTCATAATTGACATGCATGAGTTTCTGATGAGTAAATATTCTGTTTACTAGAGTAGCACGCGTGGAGTTCCTTAGTTACAACACTGATTTCTAACTCACTATTTGTTCTCTCAATCAGTTTGAGAACTAATTGAACTGAGCTTACTCATGAAATTGAATATTATATTTTAAGACTCATAATTAACTTACAATAGACTCCTACAAAGTAGGGGAACATACACATGACGAGAAAAAGAATTCCAACTCGAATTTCATAAGTTAAATTTAATAAACTTTCATTTAACTATTTTAGGTTCTTATCAGAATAGAATTCGAATTTAATTTCCAGTTTAATTCAAGGACAAATTAAATAGGAGTTTCATGTTTCCATTTCTCAACACTCCCACTCAACAAGAAAGGGATTATCAACTACCCCAATCCTGTCTCTGTGAAACTCGAATTTACATCTTAATAATGACTTTCTCAAGCTCTTAACATCTTCCTCCTCCATGGGATTGTAATCTAACAACATCATCTGCCTCAATACCAAATATCTTAGATGTTGATACCAGATATCAATATGCGTGGACCGATCATGGAAAACTAGATTTTCAGAGAGTTTGATAAAACTCTGATTATTACAATAGATCACTGTCAGATCCATCTGCTGCTAAGCAAACCAACCACTATATTTGTCATCAAGATAGGCCGACATGCTTCCTCACTTGCAGCCATGTACTCTTCCTCTCCTGAACTAAGTGCATCCGATGTATGTTTCCTACTCTACAAAGAAATTGTTGTTGACATAATATTAAAGATCCCTTTTGATGTGTTCTTCCTATTGGATGACCTCCAGTCCCAATATCTATTAATGAAGCCTTGAAGCTTTTCTCCCTCTTTCAATCTATACTATATCCCAAACTGAGTAGTGCCTCTAAGCTATCTCAATACATGATTTGTCACCTTCCAATACAACTTGGTAGGCCTAACATTCGCTTGACTAAGATGGTTAACTATATCACACATATCTAGTCATGTTTTCACCAAGTACGTGAGTGAACCCATAACCTACCTGTAAATAATAGCCTCCACTACTTCCCCTAAAATAGTATCCTCCTTCCTCAAGTTACTAGCTAGAGGAGTCTCCATGGGTTCATTGCTCTCCATGCAGAATCTTTGGAGTATCCCATTGACATACATTCACTAAGATACAAACAACTCCCCATATCCCTGCCATACCTCCATGCCAAGAAAGTAATGCATCAGCCCCATGTCCTTCATCTCAAACTCTCTTGCAAGGTCCTCCTTGCAAGATTTGATGAGCTTCTCATAACCTATCAGTATAAGATCATCTACATAAAGTACAATGATCATCATCTTAACTTGCACCACTATGTGATACAGGTTTACATCTTCTTCACTCTTCGTGAAGCCCAAACCAATCAGGTAGATATCTATCCCGGTGAAACAAGCATGGGGTGGTTGCTTCAGCCCATACAATGCTCTATCGATTCGATGCACATGTGACTCATGGTCCAAGTTTGAAAACCTTCGGACTGCTTTATGTTCACCTCTTCCTCAATCATTCCATTGAGGAAGGTAGTCTTCACATCCATATCATGGATCCTCCAACCCACCTCTACTGATACTCCCAAAATATATCTGATTGATGTGTACCTTGCAACAGGAGCAAAAATCTCATCATAATGAATCCCCTCTACCTATGAAAAGCCACAGGCAACAAATCTAGCCTTATGATTCCCCACAATACCATCCGTAGCTTGCTTTACCTTGTAAAGCCAACAGGAACTCACAACTGCCTTGTCCTCTGGTATCAGGACCACATCCAAAAATTGTTTCAAAATATGGAGTCATACTCCTCCACCATCACATCAACCCAAACTGGTTTTTCCACTGCTTCCTAAAAGAAAGATGGCTATGTCACAACACATGCACCCATAAATGCCATGTATCTAGTGTACCACTATTGTGACCTCCTCTGTTTGCACTGAGAAGAGAGTGCTCCCACATTCTCCTGTGCATCATCCAACAATATTTTAGCCTCTCTACTGCTCTTTCTTCCTTCCTGGAAGACTCTACTTGAGTGGATGTATCCACTCTCTGAACCTCTGCATGTGGCTGCACCACATCAGTTTGAGGTCGCTCAACCATAGGAGTTAAAATATCCTCATCTACATGTATCTCAATCTCCCTATCAAGGGATACTCGCATGGACTTCTCCTCATCAAACCTAATATCTCTGCGAACCACTGTCATTCGACTAGTTGGCATGTACAACTGATAGTTGTGCGGTGTATCATTCTACTGCATAAATCTCCACAACTTTGTTTTCGGCTCAATATTATTCATTGCATATTTGGTCACATGGAAATAAACTGATGACCTAGAAATAATGAAGTGACAAGCATCTAGCCTCTTATCAGGATAAGCGTCCTCTAGTGTCTTCATCATAGGTACCCAATGTGTGTTATAATTCTGAACATAAACCATTGTGTTTAATGCCTCAACCCACAAGTGTAGTGGTAGGTCTTGATCATCCAACATCACCCTTACTACCCGTACTATGCTCTGGTTCTTCCTCTTGGCAACCCCATTCTATTGAGTGTTATGGGCTGGCGTCAACTCTCGTTTAATCCCTTCCACTGCACAAAAGTTCTTAAGCTCACTGGAGACATACGCGACACCATTATCACTCTATCAAGCTTTAACCTTCTTGCTAGACTCCTTCTCTACCAATTATTTGAACTCACAAAACTTTGTGAAAGTTTTATCCTTTTTTGCGTAAAAAATAACCCACATTTATGCGAATAATCATCAAAAATTATAACATAATACCTGTGTTTTTCCATGGATGCTGTCGAGAATGGTCCACACACATGTGAATGGATTGTCTCCAAAATAGACTCTGCTCGAACGTCTCTCTCTTTAAAGGAATACTTGGCTTATTTTCCCAAAGTACAACCCTTACATGTATCAACTTGTTCAAGCATACCTTTGGGAAGACTGGTAGATATTTGTTGCAATATCTTCAACATTCCATGATGAAAGTGGCCTAATCACCTATGCCACAACTTTCTGACATCTCGGCTAACCATCTTTTCCACTTTTGAACTCAAAGAAGCACAACCCTTTACCTCTATCTTATATCGATTCTGAACTCGAATCCTTATCTTCTTTACTTAACCTGTGGCTATTTGTCAAAGGAACACCTTTCCTTTCGAAATTATCACATCATAACCTCTATCCTCAAGCATGGAAAGAAATACCAAGTTCTTTTTTAGTCCATGTACATGCATAAAATTCTTCAAATTGAGTGGAGCTGCATGCTCCCTCTGAAACGTAATAGTGCCCACACTAATAACACTATACTTATCATCATCACCCATCTTGTTAGCCATCTTGATATTTTTCTCCTCCAATTGGCTGAATAACTCTTTGTCACAAGTCATGTCAAAAGAATCTGCATTGTTTATGTACTAGACACTTCCCATCATTGAAGATACCATGGATGCAATGAGGGAAAATTCCATTTCAAACTTACAATAGACTCCTACAAAGTAGGGGAACATACACATGACGAGAAAAAGACTTCCAACTCGAATTTCATAAGTTAAATTTAATAAACTTTCATTTAACTATTTTAGGTTCTTATCAGAATAGAATTCGAATTTAATTTCCAGTTTAATTCAAGGACAAATTAAATAGGAATTTCATGTTTCCATTTCTCAACACTCCCACTCAACAAGAAAGGGATTATCAACTACCCCAATCCTGTCTCTGTGAAACTCGAATTTACATCTTAACAATGACTTTCTCAAGCTCTTAACATCTTCCTCCTCCATGGGATTGTAATCTAACAACATCATCTGCCTCAATACAAAATATCTTAGATGCTGATACCAGATATCAATATGCGTGGACCGATCATGGAAAACTAGATTTTCAGAGAGTTTGATAAAACTCTGATTATTACAATAGATCACTGTCAGATCCATCTGCTGCTAAGAAAACCAACCACTATATTTGTCATCAAGATAGGCCGACATGCTTCCTCACTTGTAGCCATGTACTCTTCCTCTCCTGAACTAAGTGCATCCGATGTATGTTTCCTACTCTACAAAGAAATTGTTGTTGACATAATACTAAAGATCCCTCTTGATGTGTTCTTCCTATTGGATGACCTCCAGTCCCAATATCTATTAATGAAGCCTTGAAGCTTTTCTCCCTCTTTCAATCTATACTATATCCCAAACTGAGTAGTGCCTCTAAGCTATCTCAATACATAATTTGTCGCCTTCCAATACAACTTGGTAGGCCTAACATTCGCTTGACTAAGATGGTTAACTATATCACACATATCTAGTCATGTTTTCACCAAGTACGTGAGTGAACCCATAACCTACCTGTAAATAATAGCCTCCACTACTTCCCCTAAAATAGTATCCTCCTTCCTCAAGTTACTAGCTAGAGGAGTCTCCATGGGTTCATTGCTCTCCATGCAGAATCTTTGGAGTATCTCATTGACATACATTCACTAAGATACAAACAGCTCCCCATATCCCTGCCATAACTCCATGCCAAGAAAGTAATGCATCAGCCCCATGTCCTTCATCTCAAACTCTCTTGCAAGGTCCTCCTTGCAAGATTTGATGAGCTTCTCATAACCTTTCAGTATAAGATCATCTACATAAAGTACAATGATCATCATCTTAACTTGCACCACTATGTGATACAGGTTTACATCTTCTTCACTCTTCGTGAAGCCCAAACCAATGAGGTAGATATCTATCCCAGTGAAACAAGCATGGGGTGGTTGCTTCAGCCCATACAATGCTCTATTGATTCGATGCACATGTGACTCATGGTCCAAGTTTGAAAACCTTCGGACTGCTTTATGTTCACCTCTTCCTCAATCATTCCATTGAGGAAGGTAGTCTTCACATCCATATCATGGATCCTCCAACCCACCTCTACTGATACTCCCAAAATATATCTGATTGATGTGTACCTTGCAACAGGAGCAAAAATCTCATCATAATGAATCCCCTCTACCTATGAAAAGCCACAGGCAACAAATCTAGCCTTATGATTCCCCACAATACCATCCGTAGCTTGCTTTACCTTGTAAAGCCAACAGGAACTCACAACTGCCTTGTCCTCTGGTATCAGGACCACATCCAAAAATTGTTTCAAAATATGGAGTCATACTCCTCCACCATCACATCAACCCAAACTGGTTTTTCCACTGCTTCCTAAAAGAAAGATGGCTATGTCACAACACATGCACCCATAAATGCCATGTATCTAGTGTACCACTATTGTGACCTCCTCTGTTTGCACTGAGAAGAGAGTGCTCCCACATTCTCCTGTGCATCATCCAACAATATTTTAGCCTCTCTAGTGCTCTTTCTTCCTTCCTGGAAGACTCTACTTGAGTGGATGTATCCACTCTCTGAACCTCTGCATGTGGCTGCACCACATCAGTTTGAGGTCGCTCAACCATAGGAGTTAAAATATCCTCATCTACATGTAGCTCAATCTCCCTATCAAGGGATACTCGCATGGACTTCTCCTCATCGAACCTAATATCTCTGCGAACCACTGTCATTCGACTAGTTGGCATGTAAAACTGATAGTTGTGCGGTGTATCATTCTACCGCATAAATCTCCACAACTTTGTTTTCGGCTCAATATTATTCATTGCATATTTGGTCACATGGAAATAAACTGATGACCTAGAAATAATGAAGTGACAAGCATCTAGCCTCTTATCAAAATAAGCGTCCTCTAGTGTCTTCATCATAGGTACCCAATGTGTGTTATAATTCCGAACATAAACCATTGTGTTTAATGCCTCAACCCACAAGTGTAGTGGTAGGTCTTGATCATCCAACATCACCCTTACTACCCGTACTATGCTCTGGTTCTTCCTCTTGGCAACCCCATTCTATTGAGTGTTATGGGCTCACGTCAACTCTCGTTTAATCCCTTCCACTTCACAAAAGTTCTTAAGCTCACTGGAGACATACGCGACACCATTATCACTCTATCAAGCTTTAACCTTCTTGCCAGACTCCTTCTCTACCAATTATTTGAACTCACAAAACTTTGTGAAAGTTTTATCCTTTTTTGTGTAAAAAATAACCCACATTTATGTGAGTAATCATAAAAAATTATAACATAATACCTGTGTTTTTCCATGGATTCTGTTGAGAATGGTCCACACACATGTGAATGGATTGTCTCCAAAATAGACTCTGCTCGAAGGTCTCTCTCTTTAAAGGAATACTTGGCTTATTTTCCCAAAGTACAACCCTTACATGTATCAACTTGTTCAAGCATACCTTTGGGAAGACTGGTAGATATTTGTTGCAATATCTTCAACATTCCATGATGAAAGTGGCCTAATCACCTATGCCACAACTTTCTAACATCTCGGCTAACCATATTTTCCACTTTTGAACTCAAAGAAGCACAACCCTTTACCTCTATCTTATATCGATTCTGAACTCGAATCCTTATCTTCTTTACTTAACCTGTGGCTATTTGTCAAAGGAACACCTTTCCTTTCGAAATCATCACATCATAACCTCTATCCTGAAGCATGGAAAGAAATACCAAGTTCTTTTTTAGTCCATGTACATGCATAAAATTCTTCAAATTGAGTGGAGCTGCATGCTCCCTCTGAAACGTAATAGTGCCCACACTAATAACACTATACTTATCATCATCACCCATCTTGTTAGCCATCTTGATATTTTTCTCCTCCAATTGGCTGAATAACTCTTTGTCACAAGTCATGTCAAAAGAATCTCCATTGTTTATGTACTAGACACGTCCCATCATTGAAGATACCATGGATGCAATGAGGGAAAATTCCATTTCAAACTGGGAGGCCAAAGCGTCACTCGCTCCTCCTCTCGAGAACCTGTCCTTGGACTTCTTCAATGGACAATTTGTAAGAAAGTGTCCCATCTTGTGCAATGAAAAAATTTAACTTTCATCATGTCCTTCCTCTCATGTCCATGATAAGAATATTTTTTGGAATGGGAAAGTTTACCTTTCCACTTCCTTGCCTTAATCACTAAGGCACAATTCTCTTCCCCCTGATCTCCTCTTGCATCAAATCCGACCATAGTCATTCCCAATCTGGAAAGTTCTCCCAACCATTGATAGAGTCCTCACAACTATGGCAACTCTTTAGGATTCCAAGAAGAGAAACGCTCACCATATCGTCGTGAGCAACCGTGATTCCAAAACTTCTAAGTTGATCTTGACATTGAGTGAACTTGGACAAGTACTTTGGAATCGTCTCACTTTTCTCCATCTTCATTTTACAAAGTTTATTCTTTAGTGCCAACTCCCTTTGATCATTTTTATTCTGATACAAATCCATCAATGTTTTCCACATATCATGAAGGGTTTCCTTTCCATGGAGACTCGAGACAATATGATATTGACCTCCCTCAAGGATTATCTGCCTTACCTACGCCACACACTTCTTCCACTCGGTGAAGTTCTGTGCATTAGCAGTTGCTGCCTTAGGAATTGCTTGTTCAAGAAATTCCTTCAAGCCATTGTCCTGTAGCATAGGCTCCATCTTGTCCCTTCATGCTATGAAATTCAAGCTACCTTCCAAGGTATACTTAAGCCTCAACCCATGGAATGCTATCTTCCAATCCTCAAGTATGTGTTGCAAATTTTACTTTCACCTGTGACCCAGAAACTCAAAGCTTCGAAATCTCCTCTAGATAGCTAATTGTAAATCAATGATATCTCCCTCATCCAAACTCCAATTTGGCTAATGTTTGTTTTTCAATTTGGATATCTTTTCCCAGTGAATCCAAATCCAAAATTCGTTTATGAAATTTTTTCACAAAAAATTTCATATTTTCTTTGCACACTCTTGGCCCAAAAAACAATCTCACTCTGATACCGTGTAGAAAATCCTATAGATTCATAAGCTAATCCAATTTTCTAAACCAATAGATAAGCATATACTTCTACTCTTTATGATGGAAGACCATACACATCGGGAAAACAATAATAAATAGTGGAAAAGAATCAAAGCCACATAACACAATAAATATCCAGGGAAAGCCACAACTCAAAAAAATACTATCTGTTTTGCATTAATATAGAAAATCAAGATGAAATTACAATGATTGTTATCTCTAGAACAATCCCAGCACTCAAAAAATTCAATCTCCAACTCATAAGCAAGCTCAAGGCCAAATCTTAGCCTCTTCACAAGCTCTCTGAGTATCTATTACAATGCGTAATTCCAATGGAGGATAGCTCGTAATAAAGGGAAATAAGGCCTATAAAAATTGTGCAATCGCTTCACGATCAGTTTCTGAATGCATGCACTATTAGTGCACCTTAGAAATATCTAAAACAAGTAGTACAATGTCCCTCCACAATAGTCTCAACCGGGTCTTTCTTAGAATCGACATGCATGAGTTTCTAATGAGTAAATATTCAGTTAACTAGAGTAGCATTGGTGGAGTTCATTAGTGAGACCATTGATTGTTAACTCACTATTAGTTTTCTCAATCAGTTTGACAACTAATTTAGCTGAACTAGCTAATGAAACTGAGTCTTCTATTTTACAACTTATTATTAACTCACACTGGATTGCTATAAAGTAGGGAGAACATACACATGACGACATAGAGACGTCCAACTCAAATTTCCTAATTTATCTAAGTTTAATAAACTTAATTTAACTATTTTAAGTTGCTATGAGAATAGAATTCCAATTTAATATTTAGTTTAAATCAAGGACAAATTAAACTTTAATTGCTTGTTTCCATTTCTTAACAATTATTTGAATGGACCATTTCAGGGAACAAGATGACATTAGACACACTATGCAACACCTTCATCCTCACTTGAGGGATATCAACGAATGCTTGGGTTACAATGACCAGCATTTTGGCCTTCTTCCCTAATAGGTAGCACTCATGGTAACACCAAAGACTCTATTTAAGCTACCACTACCAACTCTAATCCCTTAGCTTAGTATGGTAACATTGAAGACTCTATTTAAGTTACCACTACCAACTCTAATCCCTTAGCTTAATATTGTTATGCTCTAGTTGATTTTTCATTATGACTGTCTAGTTCATTCTTCTAGGCAATTTGGCCCATTTATTAGTATATATATCTTCTATTTTTTTTTTTATTAATAATGCTTTCTTATGCCTCTCTATGGTTATCTTTCCTTAGTGAAAGACTGACTAGTATATTTAGTATATCCATGTATATTCCAATTTAAAAGGAAATACAATATTTACCCTTAAAAAATCATTAATTATATTTTAATTAAGTGTTAATTTTATATGGCCTTGTCTACTGACACCACATATTCACCCGAACAATAGATTTCTTGTCAATGTCTAGTAAAAAAATAAAAAAAATCATAACGTTGGAGTGCTTTAATCATTTATTTGATGGTGGAAATGGATTCATCACCATTAAAAAACCCTATTGCACCCAAAATTAACTTTGAATTAAGAATTTCAATTATTTTGAGGACTAACTTATGGGCTCTTTAGACTAAACTATTTTATATTGGTATAATATATTATGAATAATAATAATGATTAAAAAATTAATAAGATAAATTAGATATAAAATATTTATTGTAAAAAAATTAACTTAATAAAATAAATAGAAAAAAAAAAATTACAATGAATTATTTAAAGTAAATAAATGATTTATGAAAATTTGGTAACTATAACACTCCACCATCTTAAAAACATATAAACGAACACACCATATAATTAAAAAAAAAAAAAATTACTATATTTTTATTTAATTTATCAAATAAGTAATATAAATATTAAAAATATGTTAATTTACAAATCAAAAAAATATCTCACAACTAAATTATGATTCTTAAGAAATATGTAATAGGTCTGGGCAGAATTCATTCCAAAAAAGGGTTAAAAATACCATTTTATTTATTAATTTAATAAGTAATTCTATGATGACCAAACTAATTTAAAGTTATATATTTTTGAAAATTATTTTATAATGGTGTATTGATGAAATGACTTTTCTCAAGGCTTTATTTTCCCTATTTATAACCAAAATTTGAGTTTAAGTTGTTTCACTTATAGAATTTGAATGCCCTAGAAATTTTTCATTATTCTAAGTGCATTCATGCATTCAAAAATACATGTTAAACAAAAAAAATCACAATCTTGCACGAAATTTTATTCTGATATTTGGGTAAAAAAAGGTTATATCTTCTATAAGTCTGAATTCCCTTTTTCTAATTATTAAAAGCCTTTCAATAAAATGAACAAATTTATTGTCCTTATTAATTGATTCTCATAAGACAAGACCCATGGTAGTAATGATAGCCCATAGCCTACTCCTCCTTGACCCTTATAACAAAGACCAAAAATATCTCCCTATAAAAATATCTCCCTATAGATTTGAAAATTTGTAAAGGGAATAACATCCCGTTATATTCACCCCTAAATCCTCAAAACCAAAATAATAATAATAATAATAAAAAATAAATCTGAAAAACTACATTAATGGCCCCATAGTTTATGGCATAAAGAACCTAGATACCCCACTCTTATCCTAGTAACCTATGCAGATGTTTGGAAGCCTTATAAATATTTGTTTCATTTCTTACCATTTCAGTTTAGGTTCTTGCTCAGCCTTTTTACAGCAGGAGATGTTCAATCCAGTCGGTGCTATATTCCGTCCGTGACTGGGAAGAGCAATCTTTGGTCCATTTTTATAGTGATGGCAATGGCTCTCGATAGATTATCTGCACTGCCCGACGATGTCCTTTCCCTCGTCCTCTCTAAGCTCACAATAATACACGCCATGAAATGCTATGTCCTCTCTTGACGCTGGAGATTCCTTTACAGAAGAAATACCCCATCTCATCCTCTCTCCCTATCGTGTCTCATCACTGATTTCGACCGTATTGCAGTTCCATTCATCGGATCTGAAGTCCTTTACACTCACCACAGACATTCACAGTATGTGGGGTACTAAACTCTCTATGTGGATTCGTGAAATCTTTGTTAACCCGTGGCAGTTTACACAACAAAGCGTATCGGAATGGATCCTGTGCGTTGCCAGGAAGAACGTGGAACATCTCTCTCTCGAATATTGCTACCAAAAGGAAACCCCGCAGCCCTTGCTTTTCTTATGCAGTCGTCTCACTAATCTCACACTCGACAATTGTATTCTCACCACTTTTCCAACTGATTTCGCGGGATTGAAGCATCTCAGTGAGTTGAGCTTCACCTATATCGAAATGACAGACGACATCTTAACACGATTTCCTTTGCATTGCCCTCTTCTTCGTAAGCTGAATTTGTCTAGATGTTCTGGCCTGAGGAGGCCTGTCATTTTATCTCACAGCCTTGGAGATTTAGTTCTATATGTTTTTAGGGAGGGAGGATTGACAGTCAATTGCCCTAAACTTCAAGTCTGAAGGCAGTCACGTACGGAGAAGATTTGACAGTGAATGGAATTGGATTTTATGAGCTATCCTCAAGGATCCACGGATTCGAAATGGAGCGTGGAAATAATTTGATTGAGTTGTCGTTGAGTTCAGGTCGGGATGCAGGATACAACTTGTCTGTCAACAGATTTCTTGAATTCATGGGTACGCTCAGGTCATTGAAAGTGCTTACCATGCATCTTGGGTGTGCATCTGATGGGAGAGAAATGATGGCGGTGCCTCTGCTGAACCTGCTCTCGAGGCTTCCTAACCTTCAGCGATTACACCTGCACGGACAGCCCATTCTGGTAAGTGAATAACTCTTTTGATGAATGTCACTAGGGGTTAGAAACGCTTCCATCTCAGATTTATCCGATAGAGTTTTGCTTTAATCATAAATCACAGAATCCCAAACTCCTCTATTGTGAGAAACTCCCGTTCTGTTTCCTACTATTCATTTCGTCGCCATTATTGTTGAAAGTGCATGTTGGGGTATATATATATAATTATATATATATATATATGACTTTTATACTTTGTAACGCAGGAAGATGCACAAGGAGATCCAATCGCACCAGCTTCAAGGTACCCACTTGCTAATCTTCAATTAGTAGAGATAGATATCATCAAATACGATGCGAGACTACTTCGTTTGTTGAGTTGCCTTCTTCAAATAGCTCGTGGGCACAAACAAGTGAAACTGCAACCTCCAGAAAAACGTGAGCTGTACGAAGTTTTTTTCCAAATGTGGGAGGCTTTGAAGAAAAGTCGGGAGCAGGGAACGATCTCAGAGGAGATCCCTCTCCGTGGAATTTTTGTACCTCTGTGACATTACTTTCACAATAGTTGTTTGTCAATGTTTTTGATTCCGGTCAAATTGGATTTACCAGACAATTATTTTCATGTATTAACAATAGGGTAGGCAATTTACGATGGCTTTCCATATAAAACTTGAGGTAGATGATTTTGTAATGGATATTATCAAGTTAGACAAGGAGGTGGGATGAATATATTTCTTAGCAATATATTGTGCCCACAATCCTTGCCCCAAGTATGAGCCGCAAACAACTTTTGGATACGACAGTTTAGGTGAACTATTTCGGATGGTAGAGTATATGTGAACAAAGTAAGATATTTCCTAGTTTTCATTGTAAAATGTGTTTGTATTTATTTCTAAACTAGAGTAATTAGACAGTGAGCTACTTGATTTTCTTAAGAACTCCTGTAGAAGTCCATTGCAGAGTAGCCCAAAAATTGGGAGTTTCTTTAATAATTCATTTTAATAATTAATTTTATGATAGGAACCTTTTAAGTCGGCTCAATCATACGAAGCACTGGGTAGATATTCATTTTTCAATTTTTGCTATCATCCAAACCTAATACTATTTTAAATAGTTATTTCACTTTGAATTTTTTGTTCCTCTGTGATGTTACTTTCACAATAGTTGTTTGTCAATGTTTCTGGTCTCAGTCAAATTGGATTTACCAGGAAAATATTTTCATGTATTCAACCGTAAGGGTCTTTTAAAATAACATTTTTATTTTGTAATGTGCAACTTATTTATGAACACCTTCGTGTAATTGATTAGATACGCTCACATTCCTGATTTTGTTTTATGAGTTTTGAAAATGTTTTCTCTCTTTAATGTTGTTTTAGTTCATCACTGAGTTAAGTTGAAGTTGTGGCAGAACCTAATATTGTAGGGAAGAAGATGTACATTATATTAGGATGTGATCATTATATTATATTGGTATGAAGGTTGATAAAGTTTGGATTTTAAAAACATTTAAAAAAATATTTTTCATTTCAAATCCATTTTTGTTATATAAATTAAAACTAACTTATCTTATCCTTTAATTTATTAATATTAATAATAATATTTTATGTTATATATTTTTAATTATTTGTTAAAATATTGCTATATTTTTTTATATATTTTATTTAATTTTCATAAAATATTAGTGACCATTTTTATGACTAATTACATATCAAATATTGAGATTTATTTCAAAAGTAAGTTTTTCCTTTCTTTTTTTAAACAAATTGATTGCTTTAAAAAAATTTATGTGAACAAGTGTCATGAAATGACTTATGGTTTTTAGGCCATGGTTTTCTGCTTTATTTTTTTATCATATTTGTCTAGAATCTTGGAGGAATTCATTGATGATGATGATGATGATGGTGGTGGTGGTGGTGGTGGTGGTTAACGTCCACTCGGACCAAACTTTGGTCTACCTATAGAAACGAATTATTTAGTTTTATTTAAGATTTTATTCTCTATGACCAAAAAGTTTGGAAAGAAAGCTCTCGAGCTCACTATAATTTTGACATCATAAAAAGATAGGAAGGTAATATTGCAACAAAGATTGTGAAAAAGGGATCACTTGATTTCTTCACAATCTAAGTGTTCCTAGGGTTTTTGAGGGTGGTGAGTCCATATATTTAGTCAAGTTTAAACTACACAAATCAAGGTTTGATGACAATTTTTTTAGCAGGATTCAAACCAAAAGCTTGCTGAAAACTCGAAAAAGGTTGCACATAATATCTATCTATCTATCTATCTATATATATATATATATATAATATATATAATATATAATATATATAATATATAATAAATATAAATATGCTTTAGTTAACTTTATAAGTTTATTTCTCTTGGCAAATTTAGATTCATGATGAAGTGTTATGCTTATCTTCAATTTCCTTTCTGTATTTAGCAACCATTTAATTTATATAACTAGGTTAGTAATTTTTCAATAAAAATATATTTTTCCAAAGTAAAAAATTTAAAATGTGTAGAATTGAATTGAAACCCATATTTTTTATGTGCATAGTCCAAGTAATAAACAAAATACCTTTTTCTTGGTATTTTCTAGTGAGGATCCATGTCATTTTGAAGGATTGTCATTGTAACCCTATGATTTCACTTCAAACTTCTATTGAGAAGGGATAGGTGATAAAGAGATGATGTATGGATTTGATACTTTCTTTGCAAGATGCAATCTATCTGGCCCCTAAAAATTCCTTTTTTGTAGGACATCCTAAGTTAGAGCAACTTCCTATTTTGTAAGACATCTTAAGTCAAAGCTTTGTTCATGAGTAAGGGCCCCATGCATAGCTTTTACAACCTATAGAAGCTTGGAGTTTGATTCATGTTATTTATTTTCCAAACTGATGGTAGTTGCTTCTTCCATTTTTAGATTTGATTGAAATTGCAATAGGGGAGGTTCTCAATCATTTTTAGAGAGAGGGATCCATACATTTCTTATTCCTTGTAGGATAGATGGAACTTTGAGTGAGTGAGGGTTTAATTTAAATAGACAGGAAGGATTTGGAGGAGCTTGATTAGTATTAAAGAGAATAAAACATTAGTTGAAGGTTCACCTTGAACCAATCTACTGTCACAATCTGAGTCTCTCATCTACCCATTATGTCAAAAAGATAAATTGATTGAACCTCTTGGAAATCCTTTCATCTATCGCCCTATTATCTCACCATGTAGGAATAACATTTGTAGGATGAATATCTAAAAGAACAACCTAATATATCTTCCATGCATACAATCATTTAAGGGGATAATATTGGCAACAAAGTTCCAAACATCCCTTCACCAAAGTTCAAAATTTAGATACCCCCAAGGATCAATGGATTGGAGAGGATGATTGAAAGAGAGAAAATAACTTCCAAAAATTGATCCATTTGCTGATAGGGGCCATATATGTTTAAAATTAATAACTGGAGGACAAGGTCGAGAGAGAAAACATAAATATCTAAAGAATTATGGGGTGTCAAAGCTGAATGAGGTTGAAAATCTAAGTTCTTCCATATAGAAACAAGCTGACCAGACCTCCTATCTACATTCAAGGAAAAAAATATCAACCCACATAGAGGGTGTTGGAGGGAAGCTTCCTAAGTCCCCTCCATAATGGTTTCATGAAGTAACAAAACATGCAACAAATTGTTTTTAATGAGCCTCTGCAACACTATTCTCTGTAGGCTTGTATAAATCCAAATAGTTATATGATAAAACCTACAAGAGGCACCACTCCAAGGGTCGATGCTCTAAGACACCCATTTAGAGAGTGTTTTATTCACACCCTAAATTCTCCTTGTGTATATTTCTGAGAAGAAGCTAAGAAATACTTTTGACCTCAACCTACTTTTATAAACCAAATGATCACTCAAATCCCCAATTAACGGCTCTAGTGCCCTGGAGACCTCTCAAGACTCTTATATCAAGGTTGCTTTATAATACGACCTTAGATTGAACTCATTATTTTGCTAGGGTGTGGGGAAGAAATACCACAAGGGGAATGAGGGGGTGAGTTCTTACAACTCGCCAAGGGAACAATGTGAGACAATGATTGCTTCCAATCTAGGAATGTGGGAGATGATAAACTAGGCGTAGAAGTATAGGGTAGTACCAAATCAAAAACACCATGTTGAATAGGAGTATTTGTAAAAGTAGGAAAATAAGAAAAATGGTGGGGATTGGGTGACATGTCATAGGGAGATGACAACTTCCCTAGGGACAACTTTGAAACAATGTCTCTAGATATTGCACACATAGGTACAAAATAAAACTTGAATACAACTTCTTCCTCTACCTCATTTTCATATTGTAATTTAAAAGGGGTGATGGGGGTGAGAGACAAATTTCTAACCCATTTCTAATACTTACAAGCCACTGGCAAAACAAAATTTAGATGGGCATAACAGTGATAATGGATGCATCTAGAGGGGACACCTTCATAGTCCAACGACTACATTATTTATCTTTGAAGATTATGACTATGATGTTCTCCAAGAACATAACTAGATTTGAGATAACTAATATTCGGGACATGCCTATCTGGCCTGAGTTTGAAAGGAATCTTCTAAGTCAAAGAGGAATCCAAATTTATTGTTAATTTCCTCAAATGTATCCATCATTGAGAGAACCTAAAAAATACCTAGAAGCCTGACCCAAGTCAAGATGATCTTCATTATTTTAGTGCGGGAATCAAGCTTAAGGCTCCAATTATTTTAGAAATAGGACCCACAATCCCCAAAACAATATACCATGAAGATATTTAGGAGCACCATTCCCCAACCTAGCAATACAGAACATCCATCCCCATGCATGAATCAAACATTACACGATATATCCAAGTAGTGTTGCATTTTTTCTATGTCCACCTGCTTAACCACTTAGCCAACATGCATTTACTAGCTAAAACGTCCAACAATAATTCCTATGCTATCTTCATAATCTTGTCTAGCTACACCACTTTGATGGACCAAGTTGGTTTCTACATGTCATGTCCTCATTTTTCTTTTCCTAGAGACTTGTTGATATCTATTCTAGAAACTTGGAGATCTATCTAAGGAGTGTTTAAAAGGAGGGGGAGGATATTATTTGAGACATATTTGAGTATTTTTCTTCGTGTGGAGAGGTTTCGAGAACTAGTTGTTCCCAGCTTCATTAGTAGCACCATGATGGAAACCCTACGGTGATTTCAGTGAGAGTGGGAAATAATGCTTCTATCCCCTTAGTGAATTCATTAAAAATTCACATAAGTGCTTGTTGGTTTCAAATTCATTTTGAGAGGCTAGGCTAGGTATAGTGTTGCAACAAACATATTTTGAGACCAGATCTAGTTTGGAGTAGTTGTCTGGTATTCAAAGCTATTTCGAGCTATTTCATATTTCCATGTACTCCTATTTATTGTTAATATAATAGAGCTAAGATTAACTGCATTTTCCTTGTTATTGTCGTTTCCCATTATTTATTGTGTTGTAGAAATTTCTTGAATTTCTCATAGTATCCATATTGTGTATTTTCTTGGCTATATTTGTAGATTAAAAATATTGTTGGAAAAATTTACTATTAAATTATGGCGTTTTATGGATGTACTTTATGGGATAATTTTTTGTAATGAAATCACCATTATTTTAGCCAAATATTGTGAAAGGGATATTATAGTGGTATCACCACAAGATTTTGGCTAGTTGTGGGTTAAAGTCAAAGTTGTTGTAATGTTCCTAAAGGATAATAGAGAAAAAATTAGGTGTTATATTTTTTATCTATTTGTCAGAGAATAATTGTTGCAGTTGATTTCTCAAAGTGTTGAAGAGAACATATTGGATGCAGTAATTTTTGTTTGCAAGGCTAAAATTAATAATCTTGCTGAGAAAAAAATATTTTAATGTGCTGAAATTATTTTACTAGGGCAAAATTATTTTGTTGGGCCGAATTTAATAATGCTAGGCCAAATTTATCTTGTGAGGCAAAAATTATCTTATCATGCCAAATTTCTATTGGTGGGTTGAATTTCCCTTGTTGGGTCAAATTATTTTGTACTAATTAATTTTATTGGTGAAGAAAATATTCCTTGTTATTATTAATAAATTTGGTTGGGTTTCATATTGTGGAAATTTTCAACAAAAATTGTGATTCACTCAGTGTCTAAATTTCTGTTGGAATTTATTAAAATTACCACAAAATTACTTCTTGATATTTTCAATGAAACTTTTAAATTTTGCTAGGACTGAGAAACTCACACTAAATTAGGGATATCCGGAGAAGTGAAAATATGCGGAAGAGTTTTATGTGTTTTCCTTGGTTTTATTATAGGGGTTCGTGGTTAAAATTTCTAAATTATGATAGCAGTTCGTGGTTAAAATTTAAAAATTATATGGGCTGTATTCAGGTTGTAAATCAACATTCCATCAAAATTTCATTTTATTGGTAAATAGGGTAATTCACACCACTTGGTGGGCTTGATCTCAACTTGATGGTAAGCCAAACCAATTCTCATTTTTATGGTTTTGATGTGAGGATTTACAAGTTAAATTTTCAGAATTTTGTAAGTAGTTTGAGTGTACAAACATCCAGTCTTCTTCAGTAGCAACAACAATATTTTTTGGGTGGTGGACACTACCTGTTTGCATCATTTCCATCACTTGGGTCTATTTCATTTAGCTTGGTTTTTTCTTCTCATAATTATTTATGTTGTGAGTGTTTCCACTTTATCTGTGAAGTGTTTGACAAAAGTACTACTTTCTAACTATTTGTTAAAATTTCTCATTGAAATTTTTTAACATTTTCTGAGTTAGCGAGAGAGTATGGTGAGTCTACATGAGGTGTTCATATTATATTCAAACTTATGAGGGATGTGTATGTCCTAATGTGAGAGGTCTATGTATTTAGTTAACTAGTCACTATTGTGTACTTCTTGATGTACTTATCATCATTAAATTATGGATAAGTTTAGAGAACTCCTAAATAAATTGAAAATATAGAATAATATAGAATATACAACATTGGACCAGAAAACGAAGAGAACAACAAACCATTCTAAAGAGGGGTTGATGCCCTTCTTTAGCAAGATCGTGTCCAGGGTGTGCAAAATGGGCTGAAAGTAAGACACAAAATCTTTACATTTGGGACATATTTGAAACACACGAGGGCCACAAGGATATTCCTTTCTAAGCTAGATGAACTAGATACACTCCTTTTCGAAGTAAACTAATTAGAAGGGAATAAATTATTTTGGTTTCTAAAACCATCTATGCCTATTCTCATACAACGTATATTCTTGGAGAAAAATTATGAGGGGATCAAAATTCCAGTAGCATCATGCGACTAACCTCACCTATACCTCCTTATAACAATGATCTTATGAGGATAGTTTTCAGACTGATAGTGAAAACATTTTAGAATTTGGATAATAGTGAGGGAGGTATATCTGGCAAGAGGCAACAAATTATAGAATTCATTACCTTAGTTAGATATTATGACCTCATGTTTGACATGGAGTGTGTTAACTTGATCCTGCAAATGTTTCACTGCTTCTTCAACATTACAAAATATCATCCTAACATGGTAATAACACATATTTCTCGATTTATCTTCATGCACGGGAGTACGTGATTCCTTTTGTACGGAGTTACAATCTAGACTATTGGCCATTTAGAGGGAGGAACAATTTTTTTCACCTACTTCTACAAAATAGCCAAAAGGTTCGTTGAGCAGAACATTGGGGTATTTAGGGGATGATTGGCTCAGGAGGAAATGTGGTGGATTTGTGGTGACCAACAATGCAGCAAGAATGAGATGAGGAGGAAGGATATTTTCTTCATTTGCTAGGAACCTTGGGGACCTAAACACTCATGCATGGGTGACACTCAAGAGATGACAAGGGCATAGTAGGAGGAGATTTATTCTAGCATTCAAGGTTCAGATTCTTCTCTCAATGAGTCCATGGGTCCATATGAGGATGCCTATTGAAGAGCATGAGTAGTCATGTGTTTTTATTTACAATAGAAAATATTTATATTATGTTGTGTATAGTGATTAGTCAGTTTAACCTATGGGATATATTTAGGGTGATGAGTCACTAGTGAACATTTAGCATGAGCAGCATATGGTGGAGCATGAGTCAATTGAGGAGGATGTTATACACAATATGCATGATGAGCCTTTTCTGGAGATCTAGTTGGAGTTTCATGTTGATCCCATGATAGAGGAGGATAAGTAACCATGTTTTGGACTAGCCATTTATAAAGAGAAGACATGCATAATCATCTAACATAATTGTTTCACTTTTAGTTAGTAGTCATCATGAGAAGAGTGAGAATTTCATGATAATTCTTATGGCATTGAAGTAGATGATCTAGATAGTCCAAGGAACTATCTAGAGACAAAACAACAAAATTGAGGTCCTCATAAGGGTGTGTGCTAACTCAACAGATAAGTTTTCTAGTGTTGAGGGGTGGCTAAGGGTCCTAGTGACGAAGTAAGAGGATTGCACTTGGAGGTTCCAGATGAGATTTCTTCAGGAGTACCTATATAGAGCTTGCAACATGGTCCATCCACTCTTTTCCATTATATATAGAGGGGCATGGTTTCTTGGACAAATCTTGTTAATTAACTAGGAAGAGTAGCATGAACTGGGCATGGACCATCATCACCGTAGTAGAATTGTTCCATAAGTAGGAGCCCATGTGTTCAATCCTTCCCACAAGCTAAATTGAAATCAGATCATGAGTTGGTATCCTATTGATGGAGGTGTATTTTTATTCATGGACATAATGTAGAGAGAGTCCTTATGTGTGAGGTATCTTTCATGCTTCGTTTGGCAGTGGGATGCAGACCGTCAACTTATTAGCATTCGAACATAACATCAACGTAGTGCAACTGACCTCAGTTTATGTGAGGGGTTGGACTGGAGAGAGTTGATGAGATGGTATTATATTGGTGGAGTAGCATGTATGGTCAGAGATAGGGCACAACTCAAGCCATGGTGGAAGGATGAGGATGATTAGTTATTATGGTCTTTGGGTCAAAGTGGATCAAAGTGGTTTTATTATGGTTTTATTACAGTTTTATTATGGTTTTTGGGTCAAAGTGGTTCATTTTGGATTCATCTATTGAGTAACCCATTCATTATTAGTTAGCTTGGAGGAATGTCACAGGACAGTGGTTCATTACAGATCTTGTTATCAGTTTAGAAATGCATCTATAGCAGAGATTTAGATATTACTTGAGGGAAACCAATCTCAGGGCGGGAGGATATATCATTCCCCATTTTTATTTTCCTATATAGTCCAGCCAAGGCGAGTTTCCTAGGTATGTAATAGCTAGGCCTCAAGAGCAAGATTATGTCATGAGGGGTCTTGAAGGATTTTGGAGGGTTTTTTATGGGATCTCATGGAAATCACTTTAAATTGTAACAAGCGTGGTGAAATTTCTATGTAATAATGTATATAGAGGAAAAATAAGACCATGGGCAAGGGACACATAGTCCAAGCTAAATGTTATGAAATATATCCTAGTTGGCACCAGTGGATGTGTGTTTTGGCAAAGGAAAATTGGCAAAGGCATTAAAGGAAAAAAAATACATTTTTCACACATTTATTTATGAAAATAAATGAAATTAGAAGAAAGGGTAGGTAAAAGGTCATAGGTTGCATGTGAGGAGGAAACTGAAGGAAATAATCTAAAATGAAGAAATTACAAGCCTCATTAAGAAAATGTCTTCTAAGGATCAGTTGGTAGGTTGTTTAGTGTTAGGCTTTCTCAGTTTTAATATTTCTTCATTTCAAGTTTGGAGTTCTTTCAATATTCTCTCTCTCTCACACACTCTTGGTAACTTATATTTTTTTTTAGCACTCTAGTCTAGAAGAAAGGAAAGGGAAAGAAAGGAAAGAAAAGGAAGAAAGTATCAAGGAAAGGAAAGATGGATCAAGCAACTTCAACATGAACACTTGCAGGTAACATTTTGTATGTGTTATTTCCTAAATTTTTTGGACATGCAAGGCTGTGCATGTTCGTGTATGGTTCTCTTGCTGTCGGTGGGATAGTTTTGCCCGGTTATGACTATGGATTTCAACCTAGCCTAGCTTTTTTCTCGATTCCATGGTATGTTGGGATGTTTACTTCAGCTTTTAAGCTTTGGTTTGGAAGATGGATTTCAAAATTAGTGCAGAGGTGGTCTCAAGTTCCATTCCCCAAGGCCTAGGAAGCCATTGACCAGTTTTTGTAGGATACATGGTGAATCCTGATGGTGAAGTCTTGATTTAGGGCCTAGTGATTTGGGGTTGGATTGCGGTAAAGCCTAAGAGATAGGTCTCGGTTTAGGTCTTAGTGATATAGTTTGTATTGCAATAAAGCTTGATAAACAAGTCGATGGAAAATTCTTAAAGGATAGTGATGGATACTAGATGACATTCCAAGTTCTGTTCGGCTTTTATCAGAGCACCAGTTTGGTGTCATCACGATTTAGTGAGGGTGGAGGTCGTTTAAACTCTGGATTCCTTTGGTTAATCTTGGATTGGTTGTTATATGAGATCCAACATTCATGCTTTGAAAATGGCAAGGGGGTGATTAGATGAAAGAGAGATTTGGTTCAACCATTTCTATGGTCAGGTGGTACGTGGAAGTACTCAAACTGCTCGCATTTTCCTATGATTAATAAAAGATAATTTTTCTTACTTTTTCATTGATTTATATGTGGATATAATGGTTATCATATCTCCAATATTTATATGTTTTTATGTTGGTTATTAGCATGGTAGAATGACTAGTTTATGCCATGTTTATTTCATATGTTTACTTGTAACTATTAAATGGATGGATGCAAGACCCAATTGATGATGTACTAGTTCAATGGAGAAGGAGGCAATCCTTCTGGTTATGTTTCATAAGTTGGTTCATTTGTTTATGCTCTGTCTTGTATCCTAGACCTGTAGGTTGAAGTGATGCCCAGTGTTTGATTTTTGATTGATCAACATTGTTATAATGTGTTTAATTACTTTTAGAAGTTACAAAATGTTCTTGGGAGAGGCCAAGATTATGGGTTAGAAAAATGGCTTAATTCTCAGGGTTGCTGGCATACAACTAAAGTGCCTTTGGGTTTCTGGTCGCTCCCTTTCTCATAGCATGAGAGCGACTATGTACTAAGAGTTGTTAAATAATAGTGTGTCTGAGTGGTTGGCTTGTCTCCTAAGGGTTTTGTTGATGACATTGGATAACTGTACATGATGTTCCATCGATTCCATTTCCTTAAGATGACATAGGAGATCAATCTGATTGTACTAGCATCTCTTTTCATGTTTACCACAATTGGCTTGGTTACTTTGGGTAGACCTGGGAGGCGGTGTTATAGAGTGGTACCAGAGCATTGGTGCACTATCCTTGGGTGAAAGTGTTGGCCATCAATGCATGTGAGGTGCATGTGTGTCTCTTACACTTGCACTCCATGTGCTTGTTTCATTGCATAATGATTGATCATGATTGTAGTATGGTTGTCATGAGGAAACTCTTGTTGATTTTATGGTTGCATCATCAGGAGTATATCACTCGTTACATGAGTTATATGAAACTTGATTAAATCCTTGCATGTTGGGTTGCATTACTGGTTATTTCATTACGTGCATCAGTCTTGTAGGTTGATTACAAGAATTGATCGCTTATGCTCGACTACATGAAGTTATGCGTTTAAGTAGTTCATTAAGCCTTGCTTATGCGAGTTGATAGTTGCATGAGGAAATTGTACAATGGATTAATGATTTTGGTCATGCAGGTATGGTATTGGTTATAGTTAGGTGTTGGTACCATTCCATGACCCCTTTTTCCCTCCCAAAACATGAGATTTGCCTACCTCTTTTCATCATTTGTCTCTCAGATCCCTTGGAAATTGATTAGTTAATAGTCTTATAGTTATTAAATTGCATTGAAATTGATTTAAGGGTTTTATGTTAATGAATTAGGAATTTTTGGCAAAATGACTACAGGAAGTTCCAACATCCTGTAATTGGTTTATTGTTTGACATGTGGCATGACAGCTAGGCTAGAGCGAAAGGTAGGGATGAAAAGCGGAATGTCCAAGCATGGACGAACACCTATCCCGCAACAAAATCAACCCTCCTACATGCGCGGTGAACGAAGGTCAAGTATGGCATGTTGGCGAAAAAGGCAGCAACAGCACGCATTCCAAATCGATTTAAGTTTTGTTTCCTTTTTAAATCAGTTAGGATAGAAACATTTTCAAAAATAGTGATGTGGTAAACACGGCAACAACCTGCTCGTGAATGTACATATGTTTTTAAGGGATGTAAAACCATATGTAAACATAGTTTTGAAGCGGTTGTATTATCATTGTCATTATCGTTGTTTCAAAAATAGAGTTTTGATTTTAATATCAAAGATTCGCATTACAGTCATAATTTTGCTATGTTGATTTGGTAATCGTTGGATCATAGTTCAGTATACCTGGAACACGGACGGGCCCTGCGTAACGTGGTATACTGTTGTTTTATTTCATTTACAGTTAGGGTATTAATATGCGTAGTGATTCACATTGATATGCTTATATGTTTATGAATGTGCTTGAATAGATTATCACCTGGATCGTGAATCATATCCTGTAAGGGATTTGATCCCTTGTTATCTTGTAGAGCATTGTCATGAAATCTATGCTTATGATTTCCATATATTTTTATCTTGCATGACTGTTAAGGAATGTTGAGTATTCGTTGAACAGTGATTTTATGTATGATGTCTCTGTAAGGGGACTAAAATCTTGAATTACAGTGATACACAACGCTTTGGTTTCTTAAATGAATTGAATGTTGGTTGATAGTAATACATAGTGTGTTTTAGTTTGATAATGAATCGAATGATAGCATTGTAGTTAGGAAGATTAGACTTAGATAACGATCCTTTATGTCTATATACTTTAGGCGCACGCGTCTACGCACCCTGGTCGATAATAGATATAGCCTAGTCTAGCACCCTAGATAGGACACTGCATTTTGGCGTCGTTACCGGGGAGGCGTACTTAAAGGATTTAAAAAGAAAAAAATTTCAATAAAGAAAAACACAGTTAAAATCATGTTTATTTATGCCTAGATTTAGAGACAGTCAGGGTAGATTCATAAAGACCCCCTGCCATTCAAAAACTAACCCATCATCATCAGGACTAGACTCTTTAAGGAATTCAATACCATCTGAGGACGACATTATACAAACATTAGAGGATAAACAAAAATCAGGATAGAGAATTACTCTCATCGAAAGGCAAACTTTATTAACACATAAATCTCAGAAGAAGGACTTTCCTAGGTCTTCCACACAAGGAGAAAGTAGCACAGCGACTGAACAATCTTTCTTTAATCTCCTCTTTGAAACAAGTGACTCCAACACAGAGAAACCTATTAAAATGGCTGAGGAAGGTGATGGATCAGTACCACATCAAGGACATAGAGACGAAGAAGAGTCAACTTTTCCTTTTCCTATACATGAACCATATGATGATGACGAGATCAAAATGAAGAACATACCTCCATTAGTTCTACCTAACTTTTATGGTATGGTTTCAGAAGATCCAGACTCATTCTTGTTCGAGTTTGACATTGTATGTCGAACATATTGCTATACTGATGATGCCCATAAGCTCAGACTTTTTCCAGCGACATTAAAGGCATCAGCCTTAAGATGGTTCATGAGGCTTGCTGAGCATACTATAATTGATTGGGATGGCATGAGAAGAGTATTTCTAAGGAAATATCAACTCTACTGTAGATTCAAAGACTCTAAAGATGACATCTTTAGAATGAGCCAACAAGAGGATGAAACCTTAGAGGAATACTTAGAACTGTTTGTCTACAACTTACAGAAATCCAAACACGGAACTATGCCTCTTGATCTGATCCGCACAATATTCTTGAAAGGCATCCGAGAGGAATACATGGATGACCTTAAATTGATGGGTAAAGGTGACATCATTATTTTACCCTTTGAAGAAATCGCTGACTTATGCGAAAAGTATTCAAGGAGTAAAGCTAAAATGGGAAAAAGAACCCTGTCATCCAAAGTCACAAAGTCTGCTTCAGCAAGTGTCACAAGGGCTGAGATAGGGAATCTATTAGAAGAGTTTAAAAAAGATCTGTTAAGCATTATAGGGAACCAAATTGAAACTCTAAAATCTAAAAAGAAACAAGAAGCTAAAGATCAGATAATGGCTATTTTCTGCCCAAAGTGCCGGAAGAAACATGCATTAAAGGACTGTCCACTAGAAAACATCGAAGTTTGTGCTTTGTGTACTGAACATCATGATATATTTAACTGTCCTAAAGTTAAGGTTTTTCAGAACTGTAATATGGCAGCCGATGTAGAGATGGAAAACGTGTATTACATGGGCACAAAGAGACCATGGCAGCCAAGGCCAGCACCTCAAGGTATGTTCCCAAATCAAAATTTGCAATTTCCTGTAAATGATCAAATGTATGCACAGAATTCATGGAATGTACCCATGCCATGGTAGCACCAAAACCACCCACAACAACAATGGAGACCATCTCAACAGTACTCTCAATCTTATCATACATATCCTCAATCATACCCACCATATTCACAACCATATCAACAATACCATCAGCCGTATTCATCACACTCTCAACCATATCAGCGGTATCCTTAGCAAGTTGTTTATCCACCTCAATCTACTCAACAAGCATTGCCTACTTCTCCACCAATAAATCCACCACAACTACAATTTCCAGCTAACTCACAACCTTCCAGACCCACTCAAATTCCTGCTCAAACTGTCCCAAATTCGAATAATAGAGCAGAGGGGCCAACCTACAATGTAGAAGAGGGAACCTCATATCCCACACTACCCTTGCAAAATATCAACTTGAGATCTGGTAAGGTACTCCAAAAAGATTCTCCAATAACAGATAAGCGAGAAGAAAACATAGAAAACGAAAATGAAATGACAAATCAAAGGAAATGAAATGATTATACCAAAGATAAGCAAATGCAACCATTTCATCCACCTTTTCCAGACCGATTGGTCCAAATCAAACCTCCATTGTCTATACCACAATTTGATGTCTTAGATGAGCTCAAAAATGTCTACATAAAAATTCCGTTGTTGCAAGCTATAAAAGACATTCCCATATACACTAAAGCCATCAAAGACATGTGCCCCAAGAAGCCTGCTAGAAAAAGGATTGATCCTCAATCCATTCATGTTATAGGACATTTAGCAGGCTTATGACCAATACCATCTCCATAGAAAAGTATGTTGATCCTGACATTCCCAAAGTGACCACTATCATTAACAACATACCAATTCCAAACACCTTGATAGATCTTGGGGCCGAAATCAATGCCATGACTCTTGAAACCATGAGAACACTCCAGCTTACAAATTTGCAACATACAACGATTGTTTTAGAACTGGCTGATAGGTCTAAAGTTATTCCTGAAGGGATTTTGGAAGACATAATTGTCTCACTAGACTCTTGGGAGTATCCGGTGGACTTTTTAGTTCTCCAACCCAAATCCAATTTAGGAGGGCACCCTATCATTCTTGGTAGACCATGGTTAGTGACTGTTGATGCATTCATAGGATGTTGATCTGGCAACATGATCATTTCGAGAGGGGCCGAAAGAAAAAAACTCACCCTCTACCCATCGGCACAATCACTGACAGTAACACACAATTTGAGGCTTGATGATAAATTCAATGATAAAGAAGAATTACAATCTATTTTTAGCATTGAGCAAATCTATGATTTCCAAGAACAAAACAGTAATGATTTGGTAGAACTATTCCTTTCTCAACCTGATATTTCTGAAATATTGAGACATGACCAATATCATGATGCAGATGTACTTTTAGCCCAAAATTTTCAAGAAAAATGAACCATTCAATCTTTGCAAACCACATTTCACGACATCTTTCCAGTTCAATCCATCACCAACACACAGAGTCAAGTCATAGAGATTAGTCCAGGCAAAACTCTGAACATAGGCAATCATCTAGACTCATCTCAGCAAGAGAAATTGATTCAACTCTTGAGAAAATACCAGAAAGCCTTTTCTTGGGACTACACCGATATGAATAGGATTCACCCTGACACATGCACTCACCATATTTACACGGATAGTACTATGAAACCAGTGAGGCAACCACAGAGAAGAATGAACCCCATACTCCAAGATATTGTCAGAGAAGAGTTGCAAAAACTATTGAGAGTTAATTTTATATATCCTATTTCTGACAGTCAATGGGTATCCCCATTGGTTATAGTGCCTAAGAAAAATGGTAAGTGGCGCATTTTTGTTGATTACAGACAACTGAACAAAGCCACGCTCAAATATTATTTTCCACTACCATTTATTGACCAAGTGTTAGACACCCTAGCTGGGAAATCATCATTATCTTTTCTTGATGGTTTCAGTGGCTACAACCAGATCAGGATAGCCTCACAAGACCAGGACAAAACCACCTTCACCTGTCCTTGGGGCACTTATGCTTACAATGTTTTTCCGTTTGGACTTTACAATGCTCCAACTACATTTCAGAGAGTTGTATTAGTTATTTTTGCTGATTTAATTTGTGATTGTGTTGAAGTTTACATTGATGATTTTTCAGTATACGACAATTCATTTGAACATGCATTAGAGAACCTTGAGAGAGTTTTGAAAAGATGTATTGAAACTAATCTGTCCCTCAGCAATGAAAAGTGTTTTATGATGTTGAACGAAGGGATAGTGTTAGGCCACTATATTTCTTCTCAAGGCATCAAGGTTGACCCAGCAAAGATCCATATCATTGTCGATTTGCCAATTCCACAGAATCAAAGAGAGGTAAGAAGTTTCCTTCGGTATGCAAGCTATTACAGAAGGTTTATTGAGCATTTTAGCAAAATAGCTTTACCTTTGTTTAAACTTCTAACAAAGGATGTACTTTTCAATTGGAATGAGAACTGCCAACAAGCATTCGAACAACTCAAAAAGAAGTTATCAACCACACCAGTCTTGAGAGGGCCTAATTGGAGCTTACCATTTCATATCTTTACAGATGCATCTGACACTACAGTGGGTGCATCATTAGGCCAAAAAGAGGAATCTTATACTTATGCCATTTACTTCATTAGAAAAAATCTAACACCTGCAGAGTTAAAATACACAGTCACAGAGAAGGAAACACTTGCTATCATATATGTTGTGAACAAATTCCAACATTACATAACTGGTTATGAAGTCTTTGTACATACTGATCATTCTGCCATTAGACATTCAATGAATAAACCAATAACTAGTGGCAGAGTTACCAGATGGTTACTATTGTTACAAGAATTTATCATCACAGTGTTAGATAGACCAGGTAAAGAGAACCAGGTAGCAGATTTTCTTTCTAGACTACAAAATCTAGGTGAGGTTGTTCCAGTTGAAGATTATTTTCCATATGAAAAATTATTTGAAATTTCCATAGTAAATCCTTGGTATGCTGATTTTGCCAATTATTTGTCTACACGAAGGACACCTCCACACTTTACTGCAAAGGAAAAGAAGAGATTAGTCAAACAAAGTGCTAGATATTCATGGCTCAATGGCGATTTATTTTACACTGGTTATGATATGATCATTAGAACATGTGTAAAAAATGATGAGGTAATTGATATTTTAAAATCTTGCCATGATGAGCCGTGTGGTGGGCATTTTGCAGCTAAGCTGATAGCATTCAAAGATCTTACTCTTGGATACTACTGGCCATCCATTTTCAACGATGCCAAGAAGTATGTGAAGAGTTGTGACAACTGCCAAAGAATGGGCAGGCCAACAACTACAGATGAGATGCCTCTTCAGCCCCAAGTTCACCTAGAGCCATTTGAAAAATTGGCTCTAGACTTCATAGGACCCATTAACCCAACCTCCAATGGTAAGAAGTACATCTTAGTATGTACTCATTATGTCACAAAGTGGGTTGAAGCAAAAGCACTGGTTAGAGCCACCAAACACACAGTTGTAAATTTCCTTTTTGAAGAGATTTTTGTCAGGTATGGAGTGCCAAGGGAGATAGTGACTGATCAAGGTACCCAATTCACCTCAAAGTTGGTAAAGGACATTACAGAAAAATACCAAATCAAGCATAGGAGAAGCACACCTTACCATCCACGGGCCAATGGGCAGGTGGAATCCACAAACAAAACTTTGGAGGGCATCATTACTAAAACTGTTGCAATCAACAGGAAGAATTGGGAAGAGAAGCTCAAAGATGCACTCTGGGCTTATAGAATTACATGGAGGGATACCACAGGATTTACACCATACCAGTTGGTGTACGGAAAAGAGGTAATGCTTCCTATTGATTTTCAAATACATACTTTTAAACTGGCTGCAAATTTGCAAATTGACTTGGATCAAGCACAACAAGAAAGAATTCAGCAATTAAACCAGCTGGATGAAATGAGGCAGCAAGCAGAGGAAACCACCATCCTCATGCAAAAGCAAAGGAAGCAGTGGCATGATGCACATATCAAGAAGAAGCAGCTCAAGGAAGGTGACTGGGCTTTACTTTTTGACTCTAAGTTCAGAGATCATAAAGCCAAGTTTGCCACACATTGGATGGGCCCATACCAAATTGTTCAGGCATATGACAATGGTTCAGTGAAGCTCACAACTATTGACGGAGAAGGTCATTCCTTTACTGTCAATGGTCATCGCCTGAAACTATACACTAAGCCCACTAGCAAGCAAGATTTTCTCCAAACAGTATCTCAACAAAGAGAGGTTGAGATACTGCAGCTGTCAGCTACAGTATCACTACCTTAGTTTATTTTATTTCAATTTCGAAAAAAAGAAATTAAAAAAAAAACAAAATAAAAACTAACATATATATCTATATATAAATATAAATATATAATATAATAAATTAAAATATAAAAATGAAAAAAATAAATAAATGGGTTAGATGTGAAAACCATCCTCTGGCACACTCTATCCCCGAATTCCTACTTGAAAACCAATTCGTTGGCGGGTAAGAATTCTCTTTTCTTTTGTTCACTGTTTAATTTCTCAGTTGAATAATGAGTTGAGGACAAGTCAAAACTTTTGTGGGGGAGAGAAGCATCAGTATTTTGTTCTTTTTATCTCTCCATTGTAAATTTTTAAAGATTTCTCATCTCCTCATTGTAAATTTCCAAAGCAGTTGTTACAGTATTCTAGATTTCAATAAATAAGGTGTTTTGTCATTGTTTTATCTCAGAGGGACCTGGTTATAAATATTATGCAGGGGGACCTGTTCTGTCAAGAAGACCATGCTATCAGCACCAGCAGTAATGGGACCTGTGTAGACACATAAAAGGAACCTGTTAAGATATTGATATTTCAGGGTTACTTCAACACAGCTTCAGCAAGTTTCTACAAGGATTCACAGGTTTCTGGGCACCAAGACTCCATCAAACACCCAAGCTCAAAGTACCTGTATGCATATAAAGAGCTGCATGAAGATCTTCAGTATTTCAGAAGGGCCTTTTGCATTCAAATTTACCTCAGGGGACTTGTTATGGACAACAAAGAAAAGTCAAACAACATTCAAGAGACTAGCCCTACTAAGCATTCCAATGCAACAACAGTCAAACAGAAGTGTAATACGCTCCTTGTTATTAACATTTAATTTCTTGGATTAATTTTTAATGTTAATTTTAATGACTGTGACTGTTATGATTGATTTCAAGGGCACATTTTTCATCATCCTTTATCTCCCTGATTCTTCCCTACTTCAACCTATTTCCTACTTCTAAAATCCATTAACCCTTCATTTCAACCTTGTTCTACGCACCCTACAACCATACCAACATCCTCCATTTGGCCGAGTACCAACAGGACACATGGTGATTATTTTTTAATATATATAGATAAAGGTAAGAAACAGGAGGCCTATTCATTATATTTCATGCGGCTGAATGATGATTCCACCACCCGACGCACCTAAGTGATTCAGAGGACTCCATCATACCTCAGTATGGCATATACGCTCTTAGCGCTCCCATGATAGCATTTGTGCAAGAAGTATCATTATTCCACTGTTTCCAAAGATGAACATGCTCAGAGGTAAAGGAATTTGGTCATTTCACTCTCATTTTTCAGGTTGTTTATGTTGGCGTATAATCCCGTGGCTTCCACAATAAGGACAGAAGGCAGTGAGCACCATTCGGTTTCGATTCCCACCAAATTACACGATAGTCGACCCAACATCACATTGGATACTAAGGGAGCGACGCCATCAGGTAACAAGTCAAAATTTCTTTGTTAAATTTGCAAGTTAGAGCACGACCCTCTGCGAGGATGACAAATAGGGTCAAGCCAAGCGTGTTCAATAGTTCCCAATACCATGAAGACTGCATTTTGATTCTCAGAGAAATACAGTGGTTGCCCTTTTTGGAGAAATTCCATGGAAGCAACGAAGAGGTTACCAAGAAATTCGCCTTCACTTTTAATGGGGAGAAAGCCCTGATAGGCAACTTCTCATTGAGGGTTTTAGAAGACACCATCGCCCAGGCAATAGGGATCAGCCCAGAAGGAGAAAACTATTTTAAGACCAAGCAATTTAAAGAGAAATCATGGACCCAATTCATGTCTAGGTCCCGAGTCTCATCAGTTAACTGGAAGAAAGGCGTACCAAGGAGTTGGTTGTTGCATCCATGGGATGAGATGGTCTACATACTTCAAAAATTCGTAACCTGTGAAGGCCGCTACAATATTGTTTATCTATACCATATCAAGTTGTTTCTACACTTGAAAAGGCAATGTGTTATTAGTTTACCATATTTTCTATTGCAGAGCCTAACCAAGATGTCAAAAACCATCTAGAAGTAGAAGGGAAATGAAGACAAGATCCTATATCACTTTGGCTTAGTTAAAATTCTTATTGAGCATGAATTGCAGAGAAGAGGGAAAATGTGGAAGGAGTTCTTAGCTGCCAACCAAATTAGAGATGAGGAAGACAAAGAAGAATCGCAAGAGAACTCAGGATTCATGAAGGACATCGATGAAGAGATACCAGCATCATCCAAAGCAAACAAGGTACCTCCACCTGTGAGCAGCATAAGGACTAGGCAAATGAGAAAGGAAGATGCTAAGAAGGCAGAGCAAGATAAAGTTTTCACCACTTATTCAAGGAGAACAGGGAGGACACCAAAATCTCAGTTGCAAGAAGACCAGCCTGAATCCAATGCACCTATACAAATGGATATTCAGAGCAGTGACCATTCGCCACCAGGGCCAGCAGATGATATAGATGTTGAAATCCATTCACCACCAGGACCAGGAGCTGATATAGAGGTTGAAAGTAATAACAAAAAAGAAAAAGGGTCACCACCTCCCAATAAGAAACAGAAGAAACTGGAGAAACAAATTGAAAAATTAAAGGAAGAGCTCATGGAGGCTAATGTGCTGGAAAAAGTTATCAAGAAAGAAAATTAAATGCTCCGAGCGCAGAGTAAAGAGATTCAAAAGAAAAAAGAAAAGTTAAAGGAGTGAGTCAATGAGCTAGAGGTTGAGCAAACAGATATTTGTAAGTGGGCCACCAAGTGGTACAATCAGAAGAAGACCCTCAAGGAAAAATACAAAAGATTAAAACAGGAGCTCCATGATCAGAAAGATGCCCAGGTGAAAAACAATGTAGACACATTGCTAAAGGCAGCAGAGGTGCAAGCAGGGACAGAGTTCAAAGGAAGCACTTCGGGGTTAGCATGAGGACATGCTAATTCATTAAGTCGGGTAGAGATGTTGGTACCATTCCATGACCCCTTTTTCCATCCCAAAACATGACATTTGCCTACCTCTTTTCATCATTTGTCTCTCAGATCCCTTGGAAATTGATTAGTTAATAGTCTTATAGTTATTAAATTGAATTGAAATTGATTTAAGGGTCTTATGTTAATGAATTAGGAATTTTTGGAAAAATGACTAAAGGAAGTTCCAACATCCTGTAATTGGTTTATTGTTTGACATGTTGCATGACAGCTAGGCTAGAGCGAAGGGCAGGGATGAAAAGTGGAATGTCCAAGCATGGACGAACACCTATCCTGCAACATAATCAACCCTCCTACATGCACGGTCAACGAAGGTCAACTATCGCATGTTGGCAACAAAGGCAGCAACAGCACGTATTCCAAATCGATTTAAGTTTTGTTTCCTTTTTAAATCAGTTAGGATAGAAACATTTTCAAAAATCGTGATGTGGTAAAAGCGGCAACAGCCTGCTCGTGAATGTACATCCGTTTTCAAGGGATGTAAAACTATATGTAAATATAGTTATGAACTGGTTGTATTATCATTATCATTATCATTGTTTCAAACACATAGTTTTGATTTTAATATCAAAGATTTGAATTACAGTCATGATTTCACTGTGTTGATTTGGTAATCGTTGGATCATAGTTCAGTATACCTGGAACGCGGACGGGCCCTGCGTAACCTGGCATACTATTGTTTTATTTCATTTACAGTTAGGGTATTAATATGCGCAGTGATTCAAATTGATATGCTTATATGTTTATGAATGCGCTTGAATAGATTATCACTTGGATCGTGAATCATATCCTGTAAGGGATTCGATCCCTTGTTATCTTGTAGAGCATTGTCATGAACTCTATGCTTATGATTTCCATATATTTTTATCTTGCATGACTGTTAATGAATGTTGAGTATTCGCTGAACAAAGGTTTTATGTATGATGTCTATGTAAGGGGACTAAAATCTTGAATTACAGTGATACACAGCGTTTTGGTTTGTTAAATGAATTGAATCTTGGTTGATAGTAATACATAGTGTGTTTTAGTTTGATAATGAATCGAATGACAGCATTGTAATTAGGAAGATTAGACTCAGATAACGATCCTTTATGTCTATATACTTTAGGTGCACGCCTCTAAGTCTACGCACCCTGGTCGATAATAAATATAGCCTAGTCTAGCACCCTAGATAGGACACTACATTAGGCATGAGTAGTAAGTCAAATGTGCGTTGTGAAGTCATGGTATGCAATTTAGGTCATCAGGGTGTTATTGGAATGTTATGTTGCTAAGTTGTTGCATGAGGTAAAGCACGAGATGCAGATCATCAAAGTGAAGTTGGAGCATTGGACCTCAAGGCAAAATCAGATCATCATACAAATGTGTTTGGGATTCAGGTATGTAAGTCGCTGATTGTTATTTTCATTAGGTTTATATACATTAGGGTTCTTCACATGTGTTTTGATTTTATGGTTACATTCATGATAGATGTTAGTTGATTAGTGTAGTTATATTCACATTTGTTGGATATTCAAGAATGATAGTAACATGTAGTTCTATGCATTGATATTGTTTTCTAAATTAGATAACCTGATGACTATTTTATATGCATTGATGGCTATGTTATAGGTTAACTTCTTGTTGTTATATGCCAGTTAGCTTGATGATTAGGTTAATATATGTTGTTGATGAGAAGGACAATTATCTTTATGATTAAGGTTATAGAATTTATACATTAATGTTATATGTATCATGAAAAATTGGATTGACCTATACAGATGGTTATGGTTCCAACATTTAGGTATGGCCTGACATATTTGTGATATTGTTGTACTAATCTAGATTGACTTTTCATATGTGTGAATGATAATTATGTATGAATTATGATGTAAACATGTCCATTGGTGACTATTCCATATATTATGCTATTACTTATGTTTTATTTGATATGTTGTGAAGTTATATCATGCTAACAATATTGATTGTGCAGACAAGATAACCTTCCCTAAGATATAGTAAGGTATTGATTTCCCTATGTCATATATTTTTTGCTTGAATATTTGATTATGTCATGTAGTGAAATTATTTAAGATGGTATGTATGCAAGTTGGTTGAATGTTTGATGAGTTCCATAATATGAGAACGTGTTCCAATGATCTTGTTTAATATAATTGTACTAATGTTGACAATAATACTGAGAGGGTGGGTGAATCAGTATTATCTAATTAATTTACCAAACCTTTCTTATTTATACTTTGAATTATTTTTGCATACCAATACCACAAATAATGAGCATGAACAAGAAAAGCAGATAGTCACATCAAAGAACACCAGATATAAGGTGGAAACCCAATGTGGGTGAAAACCACCTGCTGCAATATGTCTCTATCTTCTTTCAAATTAGAAACTCCTTTTACAATGGTCTGGTACTGGTGCAGTCCTTTACCAGTACACAGGCTGCAACCTGCAGAGAGCTACAACTCTCTCTCGTTTTCCCGTCTCTCCTAGAAGGGAGCTACAACCCCCTACTTCTTTTCAGGGACCACTTTTCATAAATTTTCAAACTGGATCCATATACATCAAATGATCATCAAGTACATGTAAATTATACAGTCAGCTGCAATAACCAGATCAACAATAACAGAATAGAACCCAGAGCACCTTATCAACAGAAAAACTCAACCAACAGAAGATCTTAACACAGATATGCGGTTTTTCTTCTACTGGCCTGCGTTGCTACGCACTTCACCTTCTGCCTCTCCACGTATACCCGCAGAGCTCCTTTTTCTGGACTACGTGGCCATGCACTGCTCCTTTCACTGATCTGCGTATAGTACGCACCCAAAAGAATAACCGTGCCGCGTACTTTTACAGCAGGTACGCACCCAAAAGAATAATCGCGCCACGTGCTGCTACAGAAGCCACGCACCTGAACCTTCGGCGCCTCTGCGTACCCACGCACAGAACCCTCGGCGCCTCTACGTACCACCGCACTGAACCTTCGGCGCCTCTGCGTACCACCGCACTGAACCTTCGGCGCCTCTGCGTACCCACGCACTGAACCTTCGGCGCCTCTGCGTACCTTGGACTAGGGCTGAAATAAACTCAGATGCTCAGATCTGGACTTGTGCTCAAGAGATCACCCTTCGCAGATTCACTTCTGACTTCTCCTTTATAGATCAGTCTTTTAAGAACCGAGAACCCAATAAATCAGATCTTAAGATATTCAATTGCTCAAAAGATACTCAAGCCAAATGATCTCCTTTGCTTTATATAGGCTAGCTCTTCCTCAAATCAAGGATCATGGGGCTCAATAAAAATAATAAAAT
>APFE030609552.1:270047-281489 GCA_000404065.3 Pinus taeda | reverse complement strand
TGGAGCTTCCTGTAGCTTCTCGATTGCACCTAGTTTTCCATGTTTCATGTTTAAAGAAGGTTATAGGCGACAAGCTCCTAGTTCAAACAATATTGCCAGAACTTGACGAGGAAGGAAAAATTATATTGGAACCAGAAGCAGTCATACAAACAAGATCTTGACAGCTACGAAATCGATCAATTTCAGAGTATCTTATCAAGTGGAAGAACTTATTTGCGGAAGATTCCACATGGGAGGATGAGAATTTTATACAGAAGTATCCAGAACTACTCAAGCGTTGAGGACAACACTTTTTTTGAAGGAGAGGGGCATGTTGGGTCCCTATAATACTAGTGATTACCCCATTACTATGGTAGTTGTATTGTCCCCTATTGCCCCCATATTGTTATTACTGTGCCCCATAGAATCCCTCTATTGTTATTTTTGTGGCTTTATATTATTATTGTTAGGTCAGCTAGGTTATATTGTGACTCCTTAGACTCAAATATTTGGTTCTCAAATATCTATTCCACTTGTAATGTTTATTTAAACATAACTATAGTGATTAGCATTTGAATATGAATACAATTGTTGTTACTGTAACTGTGTTGGCTATTGTTTAAGGATTCTCATGCACAAAGGCTAATTACTGTATTCTAGTTCTCTTTACAATGAAAATGAACATTTGGAAAGATATTTTTGTTATAAAAAATATATTCCATTTGTAATGTTTATTTTAGTCATAGCTATATTGATTAACATTTGAATTTGAATAATTTACACTTTCTATAACTATGTTTGTTATTCTTCAATTTTTTTCTAGAAGAAAGATTAGTTATTTTGTTCCAATTCTCTTTATTTATGAATGCATGTAAAAAACGAGGGTTGCAAGGATTAATGTTTCATTTCGTGGAGCTTCCGTGTGCAAAGATTTCATTTTCTGGGACTTAGAATGAAATTTTTCAATGTGCAAAGTAAGCTCGTTGCCCAGAGTGAAAGCTTCACACAATGAAACATTCACTATGACTAAATCATATTTGTTTAATAACTAATTTTATCACTTTCTAAAAAACATGATGGTCTTATGACACATTAAATTAGTTTGCTCAAGTTGAAAGCAAGATCTCATAATAATAATAATAATAATAATACAACTATAGTGATTAACATTTCAATCTAAATACAGTTATAGTTGTTGTAACTATATTTATTATTGTTCAAGTTTTCTCAAGTAGAAAGATTGATTTTTTATGGTTCTCTTTATTTATGAATGCATTTACAGAAGTGAGGGTTGCATGGATCAATGTTTCATTATGCAGAGCCTCCTTGTGTAGATCTTTCATTTTGCATGGCTTAAAATGAAAGTTTTCATTGTGCAATGTAAGATTGTTTCCTAGAGTGAAAGCTATGCACAATGAAACATTCGCTATGACTAAATCATATTTGTTTAATAATAAATTTTATCACTTTCTAAGAAAATGCAGGGCTTATTCACAATAGATTATTTTTCTCAATTTGAAAGCAAGATCTCGTAATAATAATAATAATAATATATTAAAATATGGGTTTTATTTTTCAAAGCATTTTGGGAAAACTCCATATTTCATTTTACAATAGTCAATAGTAAATAAATCTTGGTAAGTAGCTTAGTTATAGACATGTACATTTTGTTTTACTAAATCAAATAAGAATTTAAAGAACTAACTTGTCTCATTGTGCAGATATGTTCTTATGCGGAGCTTGTATTAGCAGCTTACATTGTGCAAACGACAATTCCTTTACACAATGAAAGCTTTTATTAAAAAACTATAAACCGAAAATTCATAAATATAAATTAAATTAAATTAACTTAATGATGAAATAAATTTTATTTAATATAAATTTTATCAATTGCAAAAGACAACTAATAATATTATTATTATGAAAGTGAATTTAGTTATTTTTGAATGCATGAAGGGAAGATTTCACCTAGAAAACTGAGAACCATAATTGTAGCAACATGTTTCATTGTGTGGAGTTCTTATTATGTGGAGGCAACTTATCTCTGTTTCAATTGGATACTAAGTTTGTGCTTAAAGTTTTAATAATTTTATGTATATGTAATGAAGTTCCCTCTGTAACTCTGTTTAACATTATCAAAAGGAACTTAATTTAATATTGCATGATAATAATATATATTTAATGGACAAATGTCATTATTCACACCTCAACACTACACACAAAATATTGGTTTTGTATTTTATCGTGGTTCAAAAATTCTTTGTTTTGACAACTGTTTTGGCTATTTGTCATTCTTGTCGTGTTTGCACATCATTATTGGGCATGATGGAAGGAAACGCCGCTTAGTTTTCTTCACACCTTCAAATTCTACACATGTGGCTAATCAACACTGTCTTAGAATTTTTGATACATTGTTCAACATATGGAGGTGCAAATTCATACACTGTGCGGAGATTGGAAATTCATAATGACTAAATATTGAGAAATAGTATATATTAGTTTATTATATATTAGATTCTTCCATTGCGTGGAGCCTGGAAATTCATGTTAAGCATATAATAAGGAATACTAAGTGATCCGGAGATCAAATTTTTTCTCAGAAATGAAAGTGCCTAGAATATTTTGAAATAAGAGTCAAGTCGTAGTGTTTATCGTTCTAATTCCAACGACACTTGAACTGCATCAATCCGATGTCGTGTTAAAAAGTTATGATGTTATGAAGTTTTTGGTTTACAAAAAAAAAATTGCAGCTAGTTGATTGGGTTGTTGAATTGGTAGTCCATACTGCTGATGCCATGATGATGTCAGCATGACAACTAGGCATACGGGACCAATCACAACTCATCAAGTGCAGTGATCGTATAAGTGTGAGTTGCCCAAATTTGATTGGTTGCAATGTATTTTGGTGGCCCAATGGGAGGCTTCCATGTGGCCGAATCGAGGCTACCACGTGGTGCCTCCACCTTGGCTAAAATTTGTTTATTGGCTCGGTAGTCTTTGAAGGAATCGAACTTACGACCTGCCACAACAAACTCTAGTGCTCTACCAACTCGCCTACTCATGGTTCTTAACCCTATAGGCACCCAAATCTATTGAAACGATATGTATTATGTTTGGGAGAGGGGTCGGGTGGAGAACCCCAGCCCTCGGTCATGCTCAGCCATACAACCATAGTTCTTGGTGGAGGAGAGAAGTTGGGTGGGGTGGGGACCAACCCCAACACCTGGTCATATCACCTTCCCACAAGACCACCAGTGCATAGGGATAGTGCTAGACACTGAGCCCATCCCTAGGTCTCATTATAGTAAATACGATAGAGTGCGCCATTGTAAGGTGCTTACGAAGTAGGGTGAGGATTCAACCCTAGCCCTTGGTGCTATGGTGCCATAAGACCTTGTGTAGAGCCAGGTCTAATGGGGTTGGCATTTAGGACCCGACCCCTAGTCACATGGTTGGCGTGAAACCATCGGCAAAGAACCTAAGGGATAACGTGACACGGGTGGGTAGTTACCCTCGCCCCCTTACCAAACTAACTACCATGCGACCAACAACTTGATGGGAAATGTGCCTAGGCCAGCGGGGGTGGACTGTTGGCCTAGCCCTTGGCCTTATGGTGTCATGTGGCCCTGGATTAGCATGTAAGGGTTTATTGGATGAGTTAAAGAAGTGACAATTTTCATTAGATGCAAGAAAAATTGTTGCCTCTCGATCAGTTTAAAGGGCAGATTTGTGGCTTAGTTTATAGGTTGATCCAATTTGTAGGATGAATAGAAAAAGTAACTTGGGAGAGCCATATCTTGATAAGTTTTTAGCCTTTTGGAACCCAAGAAGAACCCAGATATGGGTTTTTGGACATTTTGAATCCAATGAAAGCCTTTGTTTATTGATTAGAGCACTTCTGGAAATAATTTTTGTAGGTTTGAGTCTATGGGTGCTAGGACTAATCAGTGCGTTGAAGAAATTTTTTAAGGTTTTTTAGCATGGAGAGGACCTGGTAGAGGTTTCCCAGCCCTCATATGATATCTCCAGCAACTATGACATCTTTGGTTCAACTCATGTTTCTCTTTTCTCGTCATCTTATTAAGGAAATCTCCCTTTTAGTACTTCAATGTGGAATTGTTGTACTTGCTATGCTCATTTTCAGATGGAGTACAGGGTCCCAATGTGAGAGCCCTTTTCTTGTTCACTGTTTCATTACAGAATATAGGTTGTCATGATTTTTAGAGTGAGAGTTCTTTGTAGGAGAATTTTCCTTAAAGAGGAAACTAGCCACTCATTTTTTGAGTACACTTTATGTACATTTTATCACTGAAATCTATAAAGCGATCTAGCTATGTTAGCAGGCCTGGAGATGTAGCCCATGAGGGTTAAAATCCATCACCAAATTCTATGTTGTTTCTCTTCATGTTTATCTTTATGAGGTAAATGATGATGTGTTTCTTGTTTAAAGTTCACATGAAAAACAACTCATTATCCTTGAAGAGACCATAAAACTTGTATTTACATAGGACCCATTTTTACTTGCAAAGCATCAGAGGACAGTCAATTTTAGAAGGGAAAATTTTTCCTCCAATTTTTGATCAATTGGTATCAGAGTCAAGTTTTGACCAAGTTTCAGGTATGGAAAAGAAGCTTGAAAGTCTCCAAGAGCTAGAGGAGATGAAAATGTCTCTTTGAATGGAGAATGTTGAATTAAGGAGATTGCTTGAAGTTGTTGAAGAGGAGAAGAGGCATATGCACCTTCAGTTGTAGCATGTTATTGAGGAACAAATAAGTGAAAGTTCCACCCCAGAATCAACAAAGAATTCCTCCAAAGTGAAGCCAATATGTGGGAATGGTCCAAACAAAGGTTATGGACACTATGTGGAGAATTATGCTTGTGAGCTTTGTCAGCATCTCAAAGATTCTTACTATGTTCCTATTGCTAAAAGTGGATGGCTTGAGTCATATTCAAATTCTTCATTAGTATCTGAAGAAGAAAAGATGGGTGGAAATTCTAAGGAGGTAATCAACATCTCTAGTTCAAATCCTCCAGTTTATGTTAATAACACATATTTTGCAGCCTTTGAACAACATATTAAAGGGATTTTTATGAAGATGCTAGCTTGGATGGGTTATGAAGGAGGAGGCTTTGGAATCAATGGCCAAGGTATCACCTCTTAGATAGCTAATCCTCGTGATTAAGTTTGGGTTCGTTTGGGTAGTTACTGGAGTCCAAGAAGACTCAGAAACTAATTCAATTGTTTCATATATGTATTTATATGTACATCATGTACATAATTCTTGGAGATCAATTAATATAGATTTGATTTGGTTTCTATTTTATTGTGTTTTATAGTGGTATCATAGTGGGTAGTTCATCAACCAGTTGATTGAAGTTAGCCACTAGTTTTGTGGGTGGAAAGAGAGAGATGTGTAGATGGCAAGGAGATGAGATGTTGTCACAATTTTTTCTTCCTTGATAAACTCTATTCATTGGAGAAGGAGGATCAATTGTTGTAGAAGTCTATGTTGGAGAAATGATGCAGTAGTTTAGCCAGCACCAGAGGATTCACACAGTTTATTTTTAGATTCACACAATAAAAAGTTCAATGATCGATGGTTTCATATATGGAGATACCAATATTGCATAGAATTGGTAAGGCATTACATCTCATGCAATAAGAAATAGTATTGTATAATATACAATAGTCATCCATGTTGAATAAATAGGTTGACGATGTCCGATTGTTTTTACAACCATTATTATCAACAAAGCGTCGCTCTTGCAAGGAAAAATGAGCAAAGAGGGGAGCACAAGTTGGACTTGTTGTTTGAAATCATCATCATAAGGAAGGCCATTGGTGAGAATTATGGTGTTGATGCTCTATTTATTAATCTGGGAAAATGTTGAGAGCGAGCGAGAATTGAATGAGCAATTTTGGTGTCTTACAGTGTTTACAGTTTTGTCTATGTCATGCCTTGGCTTTAGATATATATATATAGATTACATTCACTTGTCTCCTAGAGCCATTGACTATTAAATGTTTGGAGTTTGAACGTTGTCCACAGAGAAAGAAAGTTCATTTATTCATTCCGATCTGGAACCAGAGACTGATTTGTTGGAGGATGATTTCCAGCTACCTGTTCTAGGACCTCCCATAGTTAAATAGATGCCCATTTCTCTAATGAAGGCATAAATTATTTGGGGACTAAGACCTTGGATTAGATTAGAACACATATTTTGAGATCTGAACATTATTGGAGGAATAAGTTTGTTGGAGAGATAAATTTATAAAGGAGTTTTTCACAAATTAAGAACACCTACATGGAAGCCTTTATGAAATTTGTTATGACACGAGAGGCGTAGACTCCAGAACATCCAGTACACATGTCAAAGTAGTATCGATGCATTTTTTATGCCTGTACCTCTTTCAATTTGTTAAAATTGCATGGTAATCCAAAGAAAACCCTGCACAGTTACTAAAGAAGCTTATTTCCCTGTGATAACAATTAGGAATTGTTGATGAGGTAAGATGATCTGAACTGTTGTGTAATAAAATCTTCCAGTTTTCCAATTAACAATGACTTGATTGCAAATGGGTTTGATATATCGTAGAGGATAAGAAAGAGATGAGTGCTTACCCACAACAACTGAGATTTTATCAAAACACAATAACTTATATGGTTCGGTACCTGTAGTTGTTGCATATTTGTTATATTTCAGGGCCAATATTATAGGAGAATTCTAACTGTGGACAATATTGCATGCTTGTTTTATTATTTGGTATGTCATCTTCGTTGGATAGATGGATTTTGCGAGAATTTTAACTTAAAGAAACTGCAATACTCTAAGTTTCAGAGTTTCTATATTTTGGACATTTTAGAAATTTTCCTCAAGAAAAGGAAAGCTTCTTGAGGCGCAGTTTTTAGATTACAGGGACTGTTTTTGGATTACATAATTTTTTCCAACAAAGAATATCTGAATCCAGGACGATTTTTGTTTGTAGTGATTTCAGTGACTGACAATTTTTGTTTGCAGTAATTTGTGAAAAGTAGTTGGTTCTATTGGTATGTTAGTTCGTTGTCAACTGGGCATCCTCTTAATGCATTGGTTAGCGGAATATTGCTAAGCCATGGATTTATCAAGAAGAAAATCGAACAGTGAAGGTTGTTGCCCCAAAGAAGTGGGAATATTAAGGTATCTTTTTGGAAATTTTGAATGCATGAAGCCCGTCATTTTTTTGGAGTTTATCCCTTTTAATTCAAGTGATAATTTTATAATTATTTGAATTTTAATATCTAGTATGTTTGGCCCAATTAGTTACACATTTTGATTTGGGTACATCAAGATTTAATGGTGTTTTATTTTATAAGTAAATAAACTTTGGAGTTTGGAGTTAATTTATTTGTAGCATGAAAAATTTATATCGTTGGAACATTTTGTTGGAGGGATAAGAAAATTGACATATTCAAAAGTGGGTTGTAGTATAGAATTTCTAGTGCATATATTAGTGTTGGCTCCTTCGTATTGTTGCTCCAGTTGACTATATATTTTCATATTGAACTATGAAGTGTTTTCATTACTTGAGGAAAGTTTTGAATTTTTATGTTATGTGAAAGTAAAAGTATAAATTGAAGATTCAAAGTTAAAGTTATGGTTTTAATGTTTAATTAAAAGTGTATCATCAATGTTCATAGGTGCATGATCAGTTGAATCTAACACCTAGTTAAATCATCATCAATTTGTTTGTATTGGGTACATTTTCAGTGGTAGCTGACACCCCTTTTTTCAACATTGATTTCTGGAGAAAGTGGCCAAACTTGATCATTTTCTATAGTTATTGAAAAATTTAATGTCGTCTACTATTCATAACAATGTTCAAGTCAGCAAGGACACACTCTCTGAGAATTTGCAAAATTCTGAAAGCAAAATTGAATTCATGGAGCTAGAATCCCAATTTCAGCGAGATGAATTACATGAATCACAAAAGAAGAATTTTGAACCTATTATTGTTCATAACAACAGTTTGTTTGAGCCCAATCATCAGTCAGAAAATGATCAGAGTAATGAAGTGATTTCAAGCTTAAATTTGGGTGCAGTGGAAAGTCATATTCAGGAAAATGTATGCGAGATTCATTTGCATACATGTATGAAGCCTTTCATCACTAAAATTTTTATAAGACCATGTGAAGAGATTACACACAATAAACACATAATTGGTTTGGGTTAAAAGAAGGATATTATGGATGTATGTTTTCACATTCCAGATTTTTCTGGACCTATACAATTCCGAATTGTTGGATTTCTGGATGGTGTTGTTCCAGAACAAGTTGATAGATGCCAACAGTGTAACAGGGTTGAACATGTGAAGGATTGGTGTTTTGATCCTCACCCATGTGAGAATTGTGAAAAGCGAAACCATCATACAAATAGATGTTCCAAAAAGAAGACTACTACAAGAGAGAAGGTAAATTTCAGATGGATTTCTTCTTGGTATTGGATGAAAGCAACCAAGAATATCTACAAGTCATATTGAAGAATATGTTCGAGAGTGATGACCAAACTTGTAGTGATGAAGAATACATCTCACCCTGTATTCGACAAGGGGGAATTTTCGATGGTCTACTACAGGGTCGAGTTTCAGATGTCAAGTGATCTTGAGCCAGATTTGAGTTGATTGAGTTGATTGAGCACTTCTATATTTGGAATTGTTCGAGGAATTGTTGTGATAGTTCTAGAGTTTATGGTCACCTCAAAGCCACATTTTTGGTTGTTTTGAGAACTACTATGAAGGTTCTAGAGTTAGTGTTGGTTGAGATTTTGAGTTCTCCCATATTGGTTTGTGGTCATCGTTAAAAACCATTTTTTGAGAGACATTCAACTCTTAGCTGAGATGCATTTCTACATTTTGAGCTCTCATTCTTGGACTTTAGTACATCCCTACAAATTAATGGGGGAATGTTAGATAACTAATCCTCGTGATTAATCTTGGGTTAGTTTGGGTAGTTATTGGAGTCCAAGAAGACTCAAAAACTAATTCAATTATTTCCTATATGTATTTATATGTACATCATATACATAATTATTTGAGGTCAATTAATATACATTTGATTTGGTTTCTAGTTTATTTTGTTTTACATAATCCTATTGAGGTAAAAGAGATACCAAGATATGAAGGATTGGGTTATGGTCATATAGAGTTTGGAGAGTGTTCTAAGATTTCTAAGGCAAAGATATCATCAAATGATGATATGTCACACTAGGATGGTAGTGATAATTGAAATTTGTCTCTCAAGAGAGATAAATGTTTTAAAGGACTTTGCATGTCATCGTCGAGTCCTCATCATCAAAGTTACAACCCAAGGGATAGGTATAAATGGCATGGGAATTTTCCAAATGTTGGTAATTTTGATTATTTGTGGGACATGTATCCTTACACCATTTGTGATGCAGTTGACCATTGTGTGGTTGGTTGTGAGCAGCACAAGGTGATGGTCAAAATAATGGACCAAATTCTTGGAATCAAGCATGAAGAACCTCCATCAAATTTGAAGACTTCCTTGTCAATGGGAAAGTTTAAGTAATTTTGTACCAATTGTAACATGAATGGTCATGATAATAAAACTTCTTTGAAAATGCATCTAGAACTTTGTCTCAAGAAGGTGTTGAAGCCTCGAAAATCATTGCAACAACATGGGGGATGACCACCCGGTCCGGACCTTAAAGTAGCTCCTTTTCTATTTGGAATGGTGGTTCCGACTAGTTCAACTAGGGCCAGTTACCTTCTCTCAATCTCAAATGGCTTTAAAATATGACTTTCATTCACCAATGAAGAAGAGACATCAGATCGACCTTCTTGCTGATAAGGCAAGAAAGTGATCCTTAAGCTAATTTGGGGCTCAACCAATCCACTACTAAAGTTTTCCTCTTTGGGAAGAGGACTTAGAAGAATGTAGAAATTAATCTGAATGCAAACATATTCTAAGATGCAAGGAAAAAGAACTATATTAATCCTATCTCAATTAGGCAGATATAGATCTAACCTAACCAAGAGCAAGATATTTAAAGTATTGGGATTTAAATATGTTTAGATTATAATGAATATCAAGCTAACGAAGTAGTTTAATTCACTGACATTATTAATACTGAACACATCCTATTGAGACCTCTTAATTAAAATAATCAATCAACAACAGTCACGAAGAAGTTCTCGGAATGATTTTGATCATTTAATTAGTAACTTGAATTATTAAACAACAATATGCGGAATAAGTTCACAACATATCACTATTTATTAAACCAGTATTAAGAGACAGATTTAGGAGATAAAAGTTACTCAAAAGTCAGAATTTAGCCCATAAGAGCAGAGATAAATAATAACATAAAATAGAGACAAATTACCCATACCAACAAAAGTGCAAAAATATGTAAGTAAATTGACACAATTCTATCATCATAAAATGAAACCAACATTTAAAACAATAGTATTCGAAATACCAATTTATCGAATCCATTTCTCCAGCTCCGGTCTCTAATAGTTCTTTATAATGACTAAGCTTCTGCTTTCAAAACTAGAGTTACAATAGTGCAAACTCTATTCATTATACATAACTCAGAATGTAAAAAAAAGAACCTCAATAATCCCCAGATCTGAGATTTCCACTCCTCCCACCTACAACTCTAAATCCCTATTATAGAATTTCTTTTAGAATTCTAGAATTGCAGAGGAGAGAAGCCCTTTATTTACATTCTACAATCTGTCATATATAATATTTCCAAAGGTATTTTTGAGAGGAAAGTTTGTTGAAGAAAAATCTGTCCAATTAATTTTATTTGCTCAAAATTCTCATCTTTAATTGCTGGAGCATTCTCATTGATTGAAATCTTTTTTTTCCATATCTCTTGTAATGTTTTTCCGCAAAAACGAATCAAAATAAATTAAGATGCAATAATAAAATCAAAAAGTCATTTTTGGCATTTAAAACAAATCCAATCAAATTGCTGCCTGGGATGGTTTAATTAGCAAAGGATATCATTGGCGAATGGATCTGCATTCAGAAGAGGCTTGGAAAAATGATAATGCAGAAAATAAAACTCAGAAAATTGATTTTGTTTTAAAAATTCGGAGCTTGATCTTCTTCTTGATTTTTGACCCAATAAATGACCAAATATGTTAGTGAAACCTCCTCAAAAATATTCTCCTTGATTTTATCTTTCCAATGAGCTGTCATGAGCCTAATTTGGCCAAGTATAACTCAATCTATGAGCCTCCAAAGTTGATGAGTCAAAACTGACATAATTCTATAATTTTTGTTGTTGGGCTAAAAAAAATAGAATTTTAATTAAAAGATTTAATCCTAAATTAAACTCTAATTATCTGATAATTACTACTAATTTAATAGTTAATCATAAATTAAACTAATTGATTAATAAACTATTTATTAATAAATATTAATCTAACTAACTAATATATAATTAAC
>APFE030609552.1:248435-269091 GCA_000404065.3 Pinus taeda | reverse complement strand
ATGTAACTAATTACCAAACTCATACTCCTTTGACTTTTAGCCATCACATATTAACGATCGGGGAATAAAGACCATCAGGGTTTCTAAGAAATGAATGTTATGAAAGTTGTGATGGAACCGATATTTTTATGAAATATATATATATGAGCTCCATGATATTTATTATTTGGTTAAGTTATGAGATTATTTAAAACATAATTTGTCTATCTAAAATATAGCCACTTTGATCAAAATAAAAAATAAACTAGAACCACTTGGATATTTTGAGTTTTCGAGATTGGTAATTTATTTAAAAACAAAAAATTGGAATAAATGACTAAAATCTCGATGCTTCATGATTTTCCTATATAAGTAAATAAAAATGAAAAATATTAGTAATCTCTAACTAGGGGTTAATATTTAAAATAAATGCATTATTGAATTAATTTAATTACCAAAATGGAATATTGTACATTTAATGCATTTTTAACCCAAGCAACATAAATGATTAGACTTCAAATGAGTGCCATTCACAAACCAGTTGACCAAATGAGGCGAAACAAGTATCAATGGGACGCTTATAAAAAATCGATTTCAACAAAGCAATCAACACAAAAATATAAAGAAGATGAAAAATTAAGAAAATCGTAGGATAATCAACTTAATAAAAATATTAAAAGGTGTTTAGCCAAAAAAATTATAGAAAGGGTCTGCATTATTTGAAGTGAACAAGTAAAAAATGGGGCAGTTGTGTTTTACCACAACAATGGTGACACGCGAGAGAAGAACTAGTTATCTATGTTTGATATGAAGGAGATTTTCCCAAAATTAAAGTAAAAATAATTAAAGAAGAGAGAGCTGACTAAGTTCATTAATCTGAATAAAAGCAAGAATTACCTTATTGTAATTTTTCTTAAAATTCCTCATAAATTAAAATATTTCAAAACTCTATATCAGTCATTAATTAGTTGTAGAGATAAAGTAGGGTTCTCTTTATAGGTTAGCTTTTAAAATATACTCATTTGTCATAGGTAGAGCCACTGTTGCCAACAAACATCTATAGTCTCAATAAGGTTACCTTTTAATCATCAATGATTCAGAATCTCATCTATTTAAAAATTATTGACCTAGAGATAAATCGATTTATATATGTTTCTTTTCTTTGTATTTTTGTATTTTTTATTTTTTTGTTGTTAAAAGCCATTGTCTTGGTTTTTTAGTAGTATTGGTGATGTCAACCTATTTTTCCCCTATGATCATGGTAAGAATGCTCATGACGATACCTCTTATCTTTTAAGTTTAAATATATTTTTGGATTACACTCTAGAAAAATAAGACTCTTTTGGACAAGGAGAATGATTGACTCCTTAAGAATTTAAAATGACAATTTCAAAGTTAAAAGTGTTTTGCTATGAAGTGTCTTTACTTGGTTAAAAATAACATTTTTTGATTGTTAATAGAACTTTGAAAGATCTTAATAAAATATCGAAATCTCAAAATAATTTTAATTTTGATGAAAAAAGAAATTTATCAGATTTTATGATACTTTGTCAACTTCTCTTGTTTTGTAATCTCTCTCTTAAATATGTCTACCTTTATAATAAGAAAAACAAACTTTATTAAGAGATTTTAAGAAAAAACTAATAGTAGACTATTAACAATTTTTTCCCTATGTATGCCAACCATTGTTAGGTAAAAAGAAGGCGTTCCATATAAATCATGGTAGAGTTACCAAAATTAAAACTGAAAACCAAAGGAAAATAATTCTTAAGCTAAAGTGAGAAAGAAATCAGCAAACAAAACCAAAAATAAAAAGTAAGAGCAAAAAGGAAAATCCAAGTTTTGAAAGATAAACTTCAACAAAAATGTTTATACCATTGTCTCAATGAAATGAAGCAAAATAAAATAATCATGTAACCATTCCTTCTTATGTCGAGATTCATATAAATTATACCTTGCAGGGTTGTAAATGTTTTATGCTTTTTAGATAGCAATGATGATAAAATTCAGCCACAATGAAAAATTTCTATCTCATGTCAATCTTCTTGTTTTAAAGCATCATCTTAATTATTTTCTAATATAAGGAATGCTTTAAAGAAACATATTAAAGGTTCATAAAATTCATAGTGTAGTTGTTTCAACGAAGATTATCACTGCTTCTTGAAATAAAATTAGGAGAAGAGTATAGGACTTCAAAATATGATTTGGCGGAGGATTGAAAGCTTTTATGAAGAGCTACAAAACAGATTTATATATCAACATAATTTAAAAACAAAACTGAAACTAAAATAACAAAATGGAAATTAATGAAAGTGGGTACATGAATCTTACCATTTGATAATTGTATTTGATCTTACCTAAAAGCTATCAATTTCTCCAATACTAGCTAACTTCTTCTTTTAGTTAACATTAAAACATGAAGTCAAACTAACCAAAATCTCATAACCCAAAATCATTATTTATTTTATTTGAACTAAAGTAAACAGTCAAATGTAAAAAATGGAATGTTTCTTGTTCAGGGGAATCGAAGTTAAAACAAATGCATCAGAAATAAGAATGAGAATTTGCAGTAATGAATGTTCTCAAAATATTACAAGTTTCATATAAACTCCAGAATTAAGACCAAATCCAAGATAATGAAATTTAAGTGTGAAGATAGAGGGATCTTGAATTTCATATTAATTATGGAATTATATATTTAAAACTTAAATATATGAAAAATCGAAGTGATTTAAATAGGCTGCAAATTTGTCATCAATTGCTTTAATACCATAGCGATTACCCAAGATTGTTTTAAAATATTCCATACAACGCAATGCCTTATTGGATGATCTACATTGCATGTTTCTTCACTATGCTTAAAGTTCAATCTGCAAAATTTCACCTTTGTTGTATGCCATATATCGATTAAATATTAATGGCATAGAGACATGCGTTGGAGTCTATTGCATCAAAAGTTGCAATGGCCAAATGGCGATACGAGAACTTGCAATGAGATGGATCGATCACAATATTGAATAATTGTTATAACAAGGATCGAGGAATAGTCACATCATGCTTTATACTTCGCACGTCGCACATCACACATCACAGATTCGGAATAGTGATATGACCATGAATAAAAATGCGATGAAGCGATTGCGATATCTGCATATCGGAATATTGGAAAATTGTCATGTTGGAAATGCCAATATGCTTCTTGCGATAGCGAGAATGCAATGGATGATGTGGCTCTTAGGTGGGACCATCTTTGGATCTGAAAAGAAATCGACGATCGGCAAAATTAAGTATAGGATGTAATATTCTTGATACGCCGATATGCAATAAAGAATGGACTCGATAGATTTATTATGAGAATTTAATATCATATCAGATCCGAGACACTGATACTTTTAAAATTATGCCCCTACCATTATTGTGATTGAATGGATGCGATATTTCTTATGAACTTGATTTAAATTTCATATCGAGTCCCGAATTATGTGGACATCACAATATTGGTCAAATCATTTTATCGAAGATCAATGATTCAAGATAATAGAAGTATATTCAACTGAAAACTTCTGATATGCAAAATGCGATATAGCATTTTATGAGAAAATGAGTGAGGTAACACATCAGAGGTTTTGCATCAGCAATTTGTTATCAGAAAATGCTAAGAGCTACTTCGGATGAAATATTAATATATAAATGGTTGTGATATGGATGATGTGATATTGGGATGAAATAATTGACGAAGATGAGCGGGATGGGAATGTTGCGAAAATATATTCACTGTAGTATCAGCAATATGAAAATTAAGTTGAAATGTTTCTGATATGAATCCTGTGATTCTGTTTTAAATTTCAATTGGGTTTTCTAATGAATGAAAGCAAAGTTAAAGAATGCTAAAATTCTAATGAATCACAAATAAAATTTCCCTGAACCTGTTACAAATTTGAAATGGATTTGTTGCTTACTTCAAGTTTTGAAAACAAATGAAAACCTGCAAAATAAAACAAAACAAGAATAAAAAAATAAACTAAGGAAAAGAGAAACTAATAATATGTGAAAATGAACTTGTAAATGCATACCTGGAAGGAAATTGTCTATAGATTTTAGCTCATGAATCTACAAATTCTTCCTTCGATTTATCAAAGTTCTAAATTTATTCAAAATCATCTCTTTATTTATTCTAAATTAGAGTGGGCAATCAAGTTGAAGAAAATCAATTATTCATATTCAGAAAATTTGAAATTCGTAGAATCCATCATAAACAAAAAATAAGAATATGCTCCCTTTTGAATTGCAACAACGATTTATTACCTCTACTCATTCTGAATTAACTTGAGAAAAAATCTATATTGTTATAGTGGCTATTCAATAATGCATTTAGTAAATTAATATGATGCATATTGCAACATCAGATAATAAACTAAAGATCAAAATGGGATAAGGTCATTAATTGTGGAAAAATATCAACACAGATTGTTTGCACACAACAAAATGGACACCCTCAAGGTCATTTTAACCAATTTCGAGGAAAATAACATAAAATTCATGTGATTAATGAGATCATGAAGTTTTGTATCCTCAAAACCTTTAACAAATAAATTTCAGAAGAAAATATTATAAGGACATCTCGAAATGGAGAAAATTGGCTTTCAGGTAATGGGTGCCAAGTGCGAACTCAATTAAAGTCAAGACATTATTCGGAATAGACAGAGATGTAGTTATGGGTAGAGGTATTGTTGCAAGAAATTTTTTATTTAAAAATGCGAAGAAAGAATTAGAAATTTTTTGATGAGAGGAATATATTTCCCTGAACATGTATATGATATGAGAAGGATTGATTTCTTGCTTTATTTATATCCGTAGAACTATTGAAAATAAATTAACTACATTAATTCTACTCATATTCTAACCATATGTAGGAAAATGGCTAGGTATAGTCATATTTTTAATGTAACCATTCTCTTATTTTAATTTTTGCATGTATGTACAATTTAAACATTAGTAATACAAATACAAATCTAATTAAACTAAGAAAATTAAATCCGTAATCAGAATGTATAGTTATTGTTAGCAGCTTATTTACAATCACCTTCTTTTGAAATGTCTTTTCCAGCTGAATTCCAATTGGATCATAAAACCCTGGATGGGTTTATATTAAGAATTGAAAAATATTCAAAAGAGGAGATGATAGGCTAGATTGTGGATATGAGCTTTTAAATTCAAAGACATGAAAAAATTGTTAGTTTTATGTACAAATGTTAAGCTATTAACAATCTTCCTTGAAGGAAAATTTTCCAAACAGTTTTCAAATAAGCTAATAAAAATGTATGTAAATCTGTCAAATAAAATGGAAAATTATTAATTGGATTAGATTGCTGGCGAGATTGTAAAAATATATTCTCTTGTTAACACTGCTTTTGAGAAGATAGAAGCTTTTGATAAAATATGAACATTGATTGAAATTGAAATATTAATAGCTTTTGATGTTCATGGTTATAGTATGAAACTTCAATTTCCCAATAGGGCAATGTATCAATTGTGTGTTCATTATTAAAGTGCTCAATATGCCAGCGTAAAGTGTCAAAAAATATATCAGAAATAAAATTAGAAAATAAATCTAAATTTAAACAAAATAAGTGAAAAAAAAAAAAAAATGAAATCGCTATTGGTACAACTAATGTTACAGCACAATTGGGATTGTTTTGAAATAATTTCATTTTCACAAGGATTGGCCAGAATAATAGAATTTGAATAATTGCTAATTCCAACTTGTGAATTAGAAAGAGAATTATGATTATGAGTAGGAATGAGAGCTTGATCATGATATGAATCATAAATTGAATTGTTTTTCTGGGTGGTGAAATCATGAAGGTAATTTTCTGCTCTAGAATGAAGATTGGTTGGAATAATTTCTAAATTGAAACGTTCCTCATTCTCAGATGTTATTTGAATTTTATCATGAGGATTCTCTTGAGAAGAATAGAAATCAATATCCTCAATGTCAGAGTAATTATTATAAACAACTTCATAATATTCTGTAAAATTCCCTTCGATCTCATCCAATATATCAAAACAAGGAGGAACAAAAATTTCATGTTCATTAATGGTAAAACAATGATCAACAATTGTTTCTCTATTTTGATAAAAACTTATTGGTAATTCATTTAGATCATCCTCTTTATTTTCTGAAATATCATTAATACCAAGAGGGGAAAATTACAATCATTAAAAATATCAGGATAAAGGGAAAAATGTGAATCTGAAACAATGCAATTAAAAATTTCTTTGTTTGAGAACTCCTGTACATTATGCTCATTGTAAATTTCAGATTGTAGATTATTCCTTTGTCTACTCCTGCTTTCTTGAAGAAGGTTGTTTTGCTGCTCTAATTTTGGCATTTGTTCATCATGAAAAAAATCAGAAATCTGTAAAACAATTTGAATTTTATTATTTACTTTAATTGCTGCTTGTACTTGATGATTTGCAATCTGATTTTCTGAATTTAATGCAGAATAATTTTTGGATTTCAAGGCAGCTCTTTCTCCAAGATTGTTGTTGTTGTCTTCTTGCATTTGGATAGAAATATTTTCCAAGCTTTGTGAGACCACTTCATCATAATTTATTTTCACATTTATATTGTAATTCTCATTTACGCTGGAAGGGGATGGAACAAAGCTTGAACTAATTTCATATGGATTGGGAATGGAAGGAAGAGAGCAAATATATTCAAACCAATCTAGTGATTTTTATTCCGTAGGTTTATTTTCAATTTTAAATCTTAAACAATTCAAATGAAATCCAATATTAAAATCTCTAACAGACTCATTTTCAAATCTTCTTAGATATTCAATTTCATCACATATATGTTCATAATAATAGCTGTCAAATTTACAAGTGAAAGTTGTAACAAATTGATCCCAACTGTGAATTGAGGCAACTAGAAGAGTTCTACACCAGTTTCTAACTTTTTCCACACATGTGAGAGTAAAATTTTTGCATAAAATGCCTTCATCAATTCCTTGAAAATCATAATTTGAAACATTTTGAATAAATTGAAAGACATGATTAAAAACAGAGGAATTCCTCTTATCGTTACACTTTACCTGAGACAAGAGTATTACCACTTCGTGTGGAGTATTGGAAGGTGCACATCCATGGATACAACTTCAAATTGAATGTTTAGAAGGAGTTATCATAGTTAAATGAAATTTTAAATTCAAAAGACTCCAATAGACAACAAGTTTCAGGTCCTCTTTCTAGTGCCAAAATGTTGAAGCCTAAAAAATCATTGTAACAATATGGGAGATGACCACCTAGTCCGGACCCTAAAACAACTCCTTTTCCGTTTGAAATGGTGGTTCCGACTGGTTCAACTAGGTCCAATTACATTCTCTCAATCTCCAATGGCTTTAAAATATGACTTTCATTCACCAATGGAGAAGAGACATCAGATCGACCCTTTTGTTGATCAAGCAAGAAAGTGATCCTTAAGCTGATTTGGGGCTCAACCAATCCACTACTAAAGTTTGCCTCTTTGGGAAGAGGACTTAAAATAATATAAAAATTAATCTGAATGCAAACATATTCTAAGATGCAAGCAAAAGGAAGTATATTAATCATATCTCAATTAGGAAAATATAGATCTAACCCAACCAAGAGCAAGATATTTAAAGTATTGGGATTTAAATATGTTTGGCTTATAATGAATATCAAGTTAACGAAGTAGTTTAATTCACTGAAATTATTAATACTGAACACATCCTATTGAGACCTCTTAACTAAAATAATCAATCAACAACACTCAGGAAGAAGTTCTCGGAATGATTTTGATCATTTAATTAGTAACTTGAATTATTAAACAATAATACGCAAAATAAGTTCACAACATATCACTATTTATTAAACTAGTATTAAAAGACAAATTTATGAGATAATAGTTACTCAAAAATCAGAATTCAGCCCATAAGAGCAGAGATAAATAATAACATAAAATATAGACAAATTACCCATACCAACAAAAGTGCACAAATATGTAAGTAAATTGACACAATAATGTCATCATAAAATGAAACCAACATTTAAGACATAGTATTTGAAATACCAATTTATTGAATCCATTTCTCCAGCTCTGGTATCTAATAGTTCTTTATAATGTCTGAGCTTCTGCATTCAAAACCAGAGCTACAATAGTGCAAACTCTATTCATTATACATAACTTAGAATTTAAAAAAAAAACGTCAATAATCCACAAATTTGAGATTTCCACTCCTCCCACCTACGACTCTAAATCCCTATGACAAAATTTCTTTTAGAATTCCAAAATTGCAGAGGAGAGAAGCCCTTTCATTACATTCTGCAATCTGTCATTTATAATATTTCCAAAGGTATTTTTGAGAGGAAAGTTTGTTGAAGAAAAATTTGTCCAATCGATTTTATTTGCTCAAAATTATCGTCTTTAATTGCTGGAGCATTCTGATTGATTGAAATCTTTTTTTTTCCATATCTCTTCTACTGTTTTTCTACAAAAACAAATCAAAATAAATTAAGATGCAATAATAAAATCAAAATGTCATTTTTGGCATTTAAAACAAATCCAATCAAATGCAATTAATTAAATAATTGAAAATAAAATATAAGCTTTCTATTTCTATTTGGGATGGTTTAATTTTCTAAGGATGTCATTGACGAATGGATTTGCATTCAGAAGAAGCTTGGACAAATGATAATGTAGAAAATAAAAATTAGAAAATTGATTTTTTTTTTTTTAAATTCAGAGCTTGATTTTCTGCCTGATTTTTGACCCAATAAATGACCAAATCTGTTAGTGGAACCTCCTTAGAAATGTTCTCCTCGATTTTATCTTTTCAATGAGCTGTTCTAGACCTCCTTTGGCCAAATATAACTCAATCTATGAGCTTCCAAAGTTGATGAGTCAAAGTTGGCATAATTCTGGAATTTCTGTTGCCGAGTTAAAAAAACAGAATTTTAATTAAAAGATCTAATCATAAATTAAACTAATTATTTAGTAAACTATATATTAATTAATATTTAATCTAACTAACTAATATATAATTAACTATCTGTTAAACAAATTAATATAATTAAATTAAATTAATTATATTTTATACATATTAGTTAAATAATTAATTTAAAATTAATTATTATAAATCTTAAATATTAATTCTAATATTATATTAACACTACACTACCATCATAACTACCGTCCCTATTTCATTATTTCACTTACGTATGAGTGTTTATTTGAACTTAAAGGTTAGTGTTATGAAAACTAAGGCAAGCGCTTGAAGTCTTTCTTAGCCATTGCATATTGCAAAAATGATTGATCACATTTTGTTTTGGAATACCTTTTTATTAAAGATGCGATGCGAGAAATTGTGCGATGAAGTGAGCATGAGGTCACGGGAGCTCAAAAATTCACATTAAAGCTTTTTTTAATACGTTGCATCAAATCAAATTGTTTATTGCTCATTGCATTTTGCTTTGTGAAAATGTTAAGGCTTTTTTTGTTTTAAATCTGCAATAAGACTTTGCGAAATGTCTTTTGCGAGAAGTGTTTTTTATTTTTTTTCTTAACTTGAATATAACTAATTCGCAAACTCATACTCCTTTGACTTTTAGCCATCGCATATTAGCAATCGGGGAATAAAGGTCATCGGGGTTTCTAAGAAATGCATGTTATGAAAATTGCGATGGAACTGATATTTTTATGAAATATTTTACGTATTTTATTTTATTTTATTTTTTATTTGAGCTCCATGATATTTATTATTTGGTTAAGTTATGGGATTATTTAAAACATAATTTGTCTATCTAAAATATAGCCACTTTGATAAAAATAAAAAATAAACTACAACCACTTTGATATTTTGAGTTTTCGAGATTGGTAATTTATTTGAAAATAGAAAATTGGAATAATGACTGAAATCCCGATGCTTCATGATTTGGCTGTATAAGTAAAGAAAAATGAAAAATGTTAGTAATAACTAACTAGGGGTTAATATTTAAATTAAATGAATTATTGAACTAATTTAATTAGCAAAATGGAATATTAGCAAAATGGAATATTGTACATTTTATGCATTTTTAACCCAGGCAATATAAATGATTAGACTTCAAAGGAGTGTCATTTACAAACCAGTTGACCAAATGAGGTGAAACAAGTATCAAAGGGAAGCTTATAAAAAATCAATTTCAACCAAGCAATCAAAACAAAAATCTAAAGAAGATGAAAAATTAAGAAAATCGTAAGATAATCAACTTAATTAAAATCCTAAAAGGTATTTAGCCAAAAAATTTATAGAAAGGGTCCCCATTATTTGAAGTGAACAAGTCAAAAATGGGGGGATTGTGTTTTACCACAACAGAATGATAAAGAGTTCCTGTGATCTAATACAAGGAAAGCAATAAGTGGGAAAGAGGATATTGGCATAGTTCCTAAGGAAACATTCAAAGAAGAATAGATGTAGAAAGAGAACCCATAAGCCTAGGAGAGGCAAATATTGGGTAGAATGTTTGTATAGTTTTCTTCTTTGTAAATTATAAATACTAGTTGTTCATTACCTATTTTTGGGTACTTTGTAAGGTGAAACAAGAATAATCACTATTTGCAACAAGTATAATTTTCATTGACATGTCATGTTATGTTGGCTTGTTTATCAGTCCAAGTGTTTGAGGACTTTTGGGATGAACATGTGTATGTCATCCAGTTTGTCTACTATTGTGTCATGTATTCATTGATACAAGTGTTCAAGATGAAGCTTGTTGTGAATGAAATATTTGATAAATATTGTACAAAAAATTACTATTTTTATGTGGATAGAGCCAATTGTGTCATTGAATTAATGCATCCAGAGTACTTTTGTGTACAACCATAGTTTGAGGAAAGTAAAGAAAAGTTTGAATCCATGCATGGGAAGCATTGAATTTCTTCTAATTTCCAAGATGGAAAGAAAAGTTTGTCTTCAACAAGGGAAGTTTAAGATGAAATTGTTTGAGCCTTGAAAGATGGTTTCAGAGAGAATGTCAAATTCCATCCATCAATGTTTTTGTTCCTGCATGGTTTTAAGAATTGTGGCTCGATTCTTGATAGGAAGGTAAGAACTTCACATAAAGGATAGGTGGAGTACCTTGATTGGAGCTTGAAGGCACCAATTGAAAACAGAACATTAAGGATTGAGATTTGGGAAGTTTATGAGGGATTTCCTCATTTTGTTTACTAAAAGAAGATAAACTTTTGGAGTCCAAAAGTTCCTAGTATGGAGGTATGATCCGGAGATCAAAATTTTGTTTAATAATGAAAGTTCCCAAAATATTTTTTAATAGGTGTCAAGTCATAGTGTTTTTCATTATTATTCCAATGATACTTGAATCACCTTAATTCGATGTCGTATGAAAAAGCTACGATGTTCTAAAGTTTTTGGTCAAAAAAAACAAATTGCAGGTATGTTGACTGGGTATTCCATACTGCTGATGTCATGATAATGTCGTCATGCCAAATAGGCATATGGGACCAATCACTAATCACCAAGTGCAGTGATCATAGAGGTGCGAGTGATCATAGAGGTGCGAGTTTCCAAGATCAATCAGTGGGTTGAAGTAGTTTTTGAAGGATTTTGAGCATGGAGAGGACCTAATAGCTGTTTTCCAACCTTCATGTTTTATTTGGAGCAGCTGTAACATCTATGGTGCAACTCATGTTTCTCTTTTCTCATAATGTCTTATTGAGGAAATATCTCTTTTAGTACTTCAATGTGGAATTGTTGTACTTGTTATGCTCATTTTCAAATGGAGTTCACGGTCTTGATGTGAGAGCCCTTTTCTTGTTGACTGTTTCATGACTGACAATAGGTTGTCATGATTTTTAGAGTGAGATTTATTTGTAGGAGAAGTTTCCTTGAATGGGGAACTAGCCACTTATTTTGTCAACATGCTTTATGTACTCTTTATCACTGAAATCTATGGAGCAGTCTTGTTGTGTTAGCAGGCCTGAAGATTTAGCCTAGGAAGGGTGAATTCCATCACCAAATTATGTGTCATCTCTCTTCATGTTTGCCTTTATGAGTTAAATGATGATATGTTTCTTGCTTAATGTTCACATGAAAACTAACTCATTATCCTTAAAGAGACCATAAATCTTGTGTTTACATAAGACCTAGTTTTACTTGCAAAACATTAGAGGATGATCAATTTTTAGGAAGGAGAAGTTCTCCTCCAATTTCAGATCATTAATTCCAAACCATTATATTTTGTAATGAATGTAGAAGAGGCATGCCACAAATAGAAAAAGCATAAAATTAGAAACTAGCAATATGTACAACCCAAAAAAAAAATCATTGTGTAGAGTGCACTTTCTGCAATTTCATCTTCGACACAATGAAATTATCTCAATACTAATACGTTTCATTATTCTTTTGGTGAATGAATGAATCAACATGTAATCATAAACCATAAATGCTAGAACCTATAAACTGACATCAATATATTAGTGGGCGTGAACAGAACTATGAAGTCGTTTCGTAATAAAGATTATTAATAGCATGTAGGCTTGATGCCATTATTAGAAAAAACATCACATTTAATTTGGTTCATATATTGATGATATTAAAGAAATAGAAAAGTGTGAGGCACATGGAGTTGGTCATTTTCGAGTTTCGATATTTGTTTCTAAATTATTTCCTCTACTTCTTATGAACATCGACTTTGTTTTTTTTGAATTTCTACTTATTGAGAGTGTTCCATTAAATGGATTTGACATGCATAATAATAATAGATGATGCAAATGGAAAAAGCACAAAATTACAAACTAGTGTTATAATTTCGATATTCATTTTGGCATCATCAATCAAGACCGTAATTTTACCCAAACTACAAATTTATTTCAAGAAATTGGCAAAAAAAATTCCAAAAAGTTTAACTATAAGAGTGTTAAAATCATTTTTGTTTGTAGAAAAAAAGAATTTAGTACCATAAACGATCACTAGGATACCCAAAATCTTGAAGCTTCCTAACTGTAATTTAGTTTTCAAAAACCTTATTCCAGGGTTTCTAAAAATCATGCTAGAATTTCTATTGTTTTTCGGACGAAATTGTGTGTGTTTAAACTAGGTGAATTATGTCCACTACTTCCTGTAAATGCCGTCTTTGCTATTTTTAATTGCCATTTGTTGAGAGTGTCCTATAAAATAGATTTTGTAAGAAAAATAGTAATTGTTGGTGACTATTTAGCGTACGAATAAATCTATACTTAAAGGACATTGAAAATGTTACTCATAGACAAAATATTTTAAAAGTACAAAGCTTAAATGGCTACCAGAGGAAGGAGAGAAGTTATTTGCATTGATACAATTAAATTGCTTACGCTTATTGATCATAGCTTTCAGTATTCTATTTTGTATCAATGATATGTGAATCTATCCACGGAAGAGAAGAATAGTGATAAGATTTGGTCTAACAGATTAGCGAATGCTACATGTGTCCCATAAGTGCTTGATTTCAAAGAAATCGTTTATTTGTGTGCACATAATTTTGATTCAAAAATGAGAACAATTATTCTAGAGACTCTTATGCCTTTGATTCCGGAGACATTTAGGCACATATTCAAGCTACCAAACTTGGATATATTCTTAAAATTGTCAGAAGAAAATAGTTCTTTAGTGTCACAAGCAAGTGACATAAACAACATTCAAGAGTTTATTTCACCAACAGTTTAGATTCCTTATGATATTTTCATTATAGATACTATTTTTTTAGACAACCATTTAAATACTTTTGTTGGCATTGTCCCTGTCTAATGGACAAAGAGACTATGACTAGTGTCCCAAGATCCATTCTCTATTTGCTCTATTGCCCATATAAACAAATTGTGTATTCGACTAGGTTGATCTTATTTCAAATGAATTGGATTTTCAATTACTGATTTTTTCAAAAGAAATAGATTCTTCATGATGGCATATTTGAAAAAATACCAAATCTTTTATCTTGTATTTCATGACTTTCTGCATAACCTTAACTTCAATTTTAATGAAGAACTATTGCAGTTCTAGTATCCCATATTGTGGAAGTAGGAAGCTACTTCATTTTTTTGGTCTAATCCAAGATAATTTTGTAAAGCAAGTAATTTGAATGATAACTATACAAGAGCCCCAATGAATATCTATCATAGTGTACATTTTCTTATTAGGAAAGGGATACATATAAAAGAGAAAATAATATGGTTATTCAAATTTATGGGTTTCGAGGTAAATCACTGTTTCTTCTAAGAATTGTTATAGACATGTATTTGTTGTCAAAGTCTGCAAACAATACTATGATTGGCTAGATATATTTGAACATAAAAGGAAAAAAAATTTATTTCTTTACCATTTACTGTTGGACAAGTAGCTATGGACAATGCAAGCCACCTTGCAGAGCTTGCGAAGTCTTTGCATTGTTTTAATTTAAAAGAAGTTGATTCCTGATGAGGCTTTAATCTAGAAGGCTTATTTACCTCACATTTAAGTATTTTTAAATACAAGGTCTTGTTCACAAGAGTTGTAGATGAAAGCAAAGGGAGTCATAGTCCTCCAAGAAATAATTGAGAGTCAACAATGGGTACTAGAGAAATTGTTGAAGAAGCGAGTGTTAGCATCGAAATAAAGTAAATGGAAAGAGGTAGAAACACTCCACAACAATGTTTAGCTTGCACATTTAGAACTAGTCTCACTTCATCTTTTATTTAAAGAAAGTGAACAGATACTGAAAATGAAAAGTTGATTCACGGTCAACTATCATTTAGTGGAGATCAGGAATATCTTCATCGGACATTTATTCCAAGGAAAATGCACATCGCTGAATCAACCAAGTCCAAAAGTATTTCGAAAATAGAAAACATTGAACAAGCTATGAATGTGGAGATTGAAACACTATGCTATCTGATTGGGTTGATACTTCTTTAGTTGAAAATCAGAAAATAATGGAGAAAATTGCCATAGATGCTTCTACTTTTGATGATCACCTTGTCACTTTTTAAGATGAAAACCATAGAAATGATGGTAAAATATTGAAAATTAAAAAAGTATTAATGGCATTTGAATATCTGAAAAGGAGGGTGACAAAGAAACCAATATTGTCACTTCCGAACTTTGATAAAGTATTCCAAGTTAACTGTGATGCAAGTGGGACAACAATTGCATCAATTTTAAGTCAAAAGGGCAGACCAATAACATTTTTCAAGGAGAAGTTTAATGATTCTAGGAAGAAGTATTCCATATATGATCATGAATTTTATGTTATTGTGCAGGCTTTGAAGAAGTGGAGACATTTACTGCACAAGGAATTATTCAATTTTACTAATTACAAGGCATTACGATATACTAATAGTCAAGGTAAGTTGAATAAAAGGGATTCTAAATGGGTTGAATTCTTGCAAAGTTATACATTTGTTTTGAAGCATAGGTATGGAAAGTCAAAAAAGGTTGCAGATTGTTTGAGTAGGACAATGTTGTTACTCAACACTTTGTCAGTAGAAGTGGTGGGTATGGAAAGCATGAAGGAGTTCTGTGTATACTATTTCAATTTTAGAGAAGCTTGGGCAACTTGTAAAGGACCTTGGAGTGTGGATATAACCATGTTCTTAGATTACCATATCCAAGAAGGTTTTTTATTTAAAAATCAACAATTGTGCATTCCTCAAGGTCAATGAGGTTGAATCTTATTAAGGAGCTACATGGTGAAGGTATAGGTGGACATTTTAGCATGGATAAGACTATAGTGTTGGTGAAGGGGAGGTATTTTGACGTAGCATTTACAAGGATGCCATAATTGTTTTTGAGTGATGTAGAGTTTTCCAACTAGATAAGGGGAGAAGTCAAATACAAGGTTGTATACTCCATTGCCAATACTAGAAAGACCATGGGAAGATGTCAGGATGGATTTTGTCTTGGGGCTACTAATAAAAAAAAGGAAGAAAGGTTCAGTGATGGTTGTTGTAGATAGGTTTTCAAAAATGGCACATTTCATGTCATCTAAGAGAACAAGTGATGCTACTAAAGTGGCTATTTTATTCTTCAAATAAGTAGTGAGACTTCATGGGTTTCCAAGAACCATTACTTTAGACAGAGATACAAGATTTTTAGGTCACTTCTAGAGAACGTTGTGGAAGAAGATGGGATATAAACTTTTATGCAGGTCAAGCTATCATTTGTAGATAGCTGGACAGTTTGAAGTCATAAACAAGAGTCTTGGGAATTTTTTGAGAAGCTTGAGTGGTGAAAATCCTAACCAATCTGATATGGTCTTGGCTTTGACAGTGCTTGCATTCAATGACTCAGAGAACATATCCACTAATAAGAGTCTATTTCATATCGTTTATGGGCGGTCAAAAAAAGGTGTCGTGGACCTAATATTTTTGCTAGATTTGTAGGAAATAAAGGGTGTTGATGCAAATGATTTTATAGACAACTTGTAGTTGATACACAAACAGGTGAAGAAACAATTACAATAAAGTAATGACAAGTATAAGGAGGAGGAAGATTCTAAGAGAAGAGAAAAGGTTTTTGCTAAAGGAGACCTTGTTACACAGTAAAATGTCACTGCCATCATGTCAGTCTCCCTACTGTGCTATAAACCACACTCACCTATACTCATGCTCCTCAGAATGGCTAAAAAAACCCTCTTTGCCTAAGATAAATGGATCATCGCGTCTGTTAATAAAATAATCGCGCTGACAAGCGGGGTCTAGTGTTGTTGTTGCGCTGCCAGCGTGGAAGCACACGTATTATCCGCGCTGGTCCCATTTCCATGAACAGTGCTCCCTCCATTTGTCCTTTTCGCGCTGACTAGACATCTTCTACATGGGTTTGCGATGTCAGCGCGGCAGTTCACAAGTTTTCCACGCTGATCCTGTTTGAGCGAATTTGTTCTAACAACCAGCCTTCCAGACCCGTCCAGAACTGGTTGTTAGCATTGTTGAGGTCGCCATCCTTTCTCTGGCATGTCTGTTCGACTGACCATCCTCTTATCTTGGAGGAAGGCTCATCCCTTACCTATTCATGGAGGCTCCTTCTCTTTATAAGCCTCCTCCATGGCCCATGAGCAGCTAGTTTGGAACATATAGACTTTGATTGAGGAATTCTTAGTGCATTTTAGTGCTGCTTTCTGTAGGCATTTGGTGTGTTGTGTGAGGATTGCTTTGAGCTTCAGGAAGGTCATGAGCTTGTTGCCTTGTATGTGAGAGAGAGACCTTTTGATTTGGGAGATTTGCTCCAAAGGTGAATGCTTGGAAGATATGCTGGCTGGACCCTCTAGAGAAGGACTCAGCGTCAGGACTTCGGTTGTACCTTACTCTATTTTTGTTAATAAAGATAGATGACTACTCTTATGGTTCCATTTACATTTGTTCAATGATTGATTAATGCAAATTGTATCTTTCCTGACCGATACATAGTTGTTGTTAGTAGATTTTACGCTCGTGTTTTCTCTCTTTTGCTTGTGCAGGTGTTCATCCGCGAGGATAGCGGGGAATTGTGATCGGCTGGAGCGAAGGAGCGAGAGGAGTATCTCTTCGACAAACAAGCGTTGGAATCCAAGTAGGTTACTTTCACCCACTTGTTAATTACAACTAGGAACCTGCGGTGTAGCATTGTTCGATTGTTGCTAGACCCCTGTTGGGCTAGTAGGGATCGCCTCTATCCGTAGAGGGGATTTACCTATACAACAATTTGGCGACTCCGCTGGGGACCTTGCCTATCTTTTGTGTGTCACCTTTGTTTTGATTTTTGCTCTTTTGTCAAAAGTTTGGAGATTGTCTTGCTGCTGGTTTGTTCCTGGGTTCACCCTAAGGACTACCTTAATTGCCTTGAAAACCTGTTGTTCTGGTTTGAAAGTCTTTGTTCAAATTTATTCGCTTTTCAGCCTCAGCGCGCTTTATTTTAAAACAGTTGCGCTGACATCGCATCCTGCCTTCTTTGCTGTCTCTGTCGTCGCGCTTTTATATTCTTACAGTCGCGCTGACCTGCTTTTTCGGTCCAGCGCTCTTTATTCGTGTCCTTCCGCGCTGACAGCGCAAAGTTGCTACAGGCACCTGTCTGTCATCGCTTTGTTGCTATAGGGTCACCCGCGCTGATCCTGTAAAAGACCTTTTTGTCCAAATTGACCTACTGAACCTCTTGGTTTTGGCTTTCTCCTGCTTTCTACATTTGGCTTTTGGCTTGTTAGCTTTGTTTGAACTGTGACTTGATTGCTTGCAGGGCCTTGTTCTACGAGTGCTCGTTTATCATTTGTTTTCAGTTTGTGCAAAGCCCTTCTTTCTGCTCGTATTGCTTGGTTTATGTTTCGTCTTGACTTTTAGCGATTACCGAAGTGTGTCAGGTCGTCGTTTGTCTGGTTATGAACTCTCACCCTTTGGGTGTTTGCTTATCTTCATTTGATTTCACACTCAAACCCTAGGGCATCTAGCGGTCGTGTGTGTCTAGCCTCCCATCCAGGATTTGATGTTCTTTAGATTGGCCAGCCGACGTTGTTTTGGTTTGCGCTTTTGTTTGGTGATTGTTGAAAGTGATTGATTGTGTTCCAAGCGGTTTGCTTTCCTCCGTTGAATTCCTCATTGTCTTTTGAGCTTAGATTACAATAGCTCATAAGCCCTTGTTTTCCTTCGATTTGGAGAACTTATTTTTTAGTGGCTTGGGAATTGTCTTGTGTGTGCGTTGAGTGATTTAGTTTTTCACTTAGCATAGCTATCTCTCTAATTTGTTTGAAAAGAACTTTTATGTCATTGAAAAAGTAGAGCAAACTAGTATCTTTTGCATTGATAGTTGAAAAGGAAAGAGCATTTCGTTGTCTTGTGTTTTCGAAGAAAAAATTTCATTTCCTTGCTATTAGTTGCATTAGGTTGCGTGCTTGCTTGAATCCGTTTTGTTTGTTTGAAAAATCCTTAACTCTTGTTAGCTAGAATTCATCGAACAAAATGATGATCTTTGGCATATAGTTGCATTTAGGTGTTCTTGAGAGATCATACGGTAGGACCTCAAACTCAAACCTAATTCAAGATCAACTGTAAAATTAACCAAATTTACCTAAAAACGCATTGGAACTTAACGAGAACATCTAGAGGTCTAGGCTAGAGACGTGTTCCGGCGTCTTTAAACCTGGTATCTTAACGTTGAGTGGTTGGGTGATTCCTCCACGGTGAGACGATAAGTGCTAGTACGGATTGGGCTCCCACGTACCGTCGCGTATATATGGGGAGACTCCATTAGGCTTGCAACCTTTATCCATAGGAAGCCGAGTCTGCCGCCTTGTAAACCGTAACGCACCGAACACAGCATTCGGGAAGATTGACTGCAGTACGACGAGTATAAGCAGTTTTACGGGTTGCTTGGTAAACCTTTTGCCTAGAACTTCCAGAGTAGTCAGCTTTTGATCCTTTTCAGACTGTCTAACAGAAAAGGTGCCAGCGAGCGTCTTGTCACTTCGTGCTCGTTAAACATTCGAAGGCGATAGAGTCATCTTTTCGTCCTTTCTCGACTCTTGAAACATGAAAAGGTCAAGTTTTGTTCCTGTGTCTTAAAATTAATTTGGCCACGATAATATTTCCCAGTTAGTCTTGTGTGCATTTAGTTTGAGTAGGTTTGCCGTTAGCTTCTTTAGGGTCTTTGTTACGACATCCTGGCAGATCCATCAACTCCGAGTGAAGGGTCCCCTTCTTCTGTTGCCCCCGAGACTCCGGTTTGTAGCGCTTGGGGCCCATTGTTCCGAGCATACAACCTTTGAATTCGTGAGCCCCAGGAGACGAGTTTTACGAGTACTTTTTTAACCCCGTTTGGGAACCCTCTGATGAGTCTCAGCCTGCTACCCCTGTCAGTACCCCATTTTCAATGGCTTCATCTGATATGGGTTCTCCAGTCTCTAGTAGTCCGATTGTTATGTCAGATGTAGAGACTCCCATACCTGCAACGTCCCCCGTCATAACCCCTGTGACCTCTATACCTTATGTCATCACGTCCTCTGGAAAAGTGGTGCCAAGGCGTTACAGGTCATTGAGTGATGCTCGACGTCTCTTTAATGAGAATCGTAATGTAGTCCCTACCACAGGATCTGTTGTTTCCCAAACCCCTCACACTGCCGTTACGGCAGTCCCCACCAACCCGATCGTTTGTGTCGCGGTATCAACTCCAGTTGTAAGTGCGGTCACAGCCTCATCCGCTGCCGTTTCTACAGGAGGCCCATCTCGAGGCCCTCCACCAGAACATGATGAACCGTCTCCTTCTTCTAGAGTTGTCCACCCTGCAAGTGGTGCTCCTCCTGCTTCCGAATTCATGACAGAAGAAGAAGCATATTTTGATTACTTGCGTAATGTCCAATTCCTGGAGAGTCAAGGTCCGTACTAGATGCCGAGAACCATCGTTTGTACACCTCTCTGCCTCAGACTCCTTTTGACGAAATTTCTGTTCCTTTGAACGTGGATTGGGGCACCACCGGATATGGTGGCGGTATATACCACCCAGGTCAAGGGCAGCAAGGACCACCTTACCAGGACCAGCAACCTTACATGCAGCCTGATTATGAGCAGCAATTCACAGGTCAAAACTTCCCTGGTCAGCAAGAAGGTCCGCAAGGACAACCTTATCAAGGACAACCTTGGGTCTCTAGTGGTCCAGAATTCTCTTATTTTGGGCAACCTTCAGGA
>APFE030609552.1:166088-238385 GCA_000404065.3 Pinus taeda | reverse complement strand
AATTGTATATATGAGGAAAAGTATTTTCAAATTATTAAATCTAGATTATTCATATATTTTTCTATTTTTAAAAAATAAAAATTCTGAAAACTTTACTTTGAAATAAACCATGCCAATGGATGTAAGAAAATTTTCATAACTAGCATAACCCAAGTTCAAGGTGGGGAAAGAAAATATCGAAATAAATCATGGTGGTTATGTTGTTTAAAGATTTGGTGATATTTTTTTTGTTTGTAAAAGTAATGGTATATAAGCAAATGAAGGAATGTTTTTAGGTGTTAGGACATTTCATTGGCCATCGACACAATTTTATTAGAAGTGAAGACCACTAGTTCATATGAGATTTATAGTTGGAATTGCACTATAGATGAGAAAAGAGTTCATCTCCATAATGTTTGATATATATAGCATTTAAACAATATAAACATTATATTTGTGTGTTTTATTTATCAAACATATTGATGTACAAAAAAATCAAATGTGATGTCATCAAATCAAATAAAATTTGATGATTTATCAAAGATTGCTCTTAATTGAAGGAGAAAAAAACTTAAAAAACTCATCTATTATTAATAAATATTTGAAGAAAAAATTCTAAACACATTTAATGAAAAATCCAAAATATACCAAAGAAATTTTGCAACAGCGACTAACATATCTTGCACAACTAAAATAGATAACACTTTATAGTATTTGGAAAACACATTATAATTAGTGAAATATAATTATTATTAACATTAATAAGATATAATGAAAAAACAAAATTAATTTAATGTAGTACCGAAGAAGTTCTAATCGTTATTATTAGCTTCAACACATCTAATAGTTGACACTAATTAAGGAAACTATTAAAGATCTATATGTATGCATGATGACAAAGTGGTAGACAAAGTGGTAGTGTATATCTATCATATGGGTTATTAATTGAACAAATCATTGATCCAACGAGTATGGTGTTTATTGCATGGGACATGTGGCCCATTTTTTTTTGGTTAATTCATTAATATTTGGCATTTAGCATTTAAGTGTCTTTACAATATATAAGTGGCATGTGCTCATAGAGTTCATAGAGTTAAGAGAGGTTTGGATTTGGTTTTTTTGTCTCTAACTATTATATTTTTTATTTATAATATTAATTAACAGAGTTGACTATGGACATTTTCCATTTTAAATAAATACGTTAAATATGGGGAATAATGTTTATCTAAACTACATTTGTTTAGACAAATTGTATGAATAAAATAAATTGTAAAGGCATATAGTGAATGAAGAGATTGGCAGCAAATAGCAAATGGGTCAGTTATTACAAATTGTCCAAGCCATTTTGATTGACCAAAGTGTACGAGTAAATAACCTTTAAAAAGAAGAAAATTGTAATAGATAACTCAGTCCTTAATAATTGTTTACGAAGTATATTTTTGGACTTGCAATGTAAGTAATCCATCTATTGAGATAATTGTTCTAATTATTATTCTTAAGATGAACTAAATTACGTTAATCTACTTCACATGTATGTATCTAGAGAAAATAATATGAATGTCCACCTACATTCATAGCTATGCAATACCCTATGCTATTACATGCATACAATTACTAATTAGTATGTGACACTATTGTGCTATTACATTCATTCAATCACTAATTACCATGCCCCTTTAATTTTGTTATGCCATTTTGTATTGTTAAAATTTGGTGGCTTTGTATTTGTGTGTAGATAATGTGGGTCTCATTTCATATTATTTTGTGTGGAACAAATCTCTCCTACATCTTACTCATTTATAATGGATTCTTCAAAGTAAATTATTATTCTTACCAAGATACCTATTATCACAAATAAACCTCATAAAGGAATAACAACTATGATGTATTCAATTTAATAGTTGGTTCTCTATAGTATATTAAAGGTCACAAATAACATTATGGTTTGTGATTGGTAAATCAATGAATATGAGGGGTGGTAAACTTCCCTTTTTAGTATGATGCACTAAAATACATCTAAAGCCCGAGAGATAGAGCATAAAAAATATACCTAGATTTTATAAATTCATAATAAATAGAATCTTAAAATTTATTTGCTTTACTATGTTATTGTAATTCATATTTCTTGTTTGTAGAGTAAAAAAGCATTATTTTTTTTAGTGTGCTATTATATTCCAAATTTTCATTGGTAAAATACAAATATAGAAGCACATTAAGTATCCATATAAATCCATATAAATATACTTCAAGAATCCACGGGGGGCCTTTTTTGTTTCATTGACTTTCCCCCTCTAATAAAGGGTATAAATAAAAATCCATAGAAGTTGTCATGGATACATCTAAGCATGAACTTTAAGCATTGTGGAGAGTAAAACCATTTCGAAACCCTTGTAACATCCTTTACATATAACTCACGAATCCATGATTAGCCTTTCTCCTTTCATTAGCTTGGCCCCCTATAATAAAGGTTGTAAAGGCAAACACATGGAAGCCATGGTGGATTGATCTGCAAACACCTAGTGAAAGCAAAACATATAGGTCGGTTAGAGAAAACACTATATACATCGAGCCATTTTCCTATGGAACAAGCATCACAACACTTGGCCTTAAGAAGTGAAGAAGGGTTTTCCCTAGGAAAGCAATGAACAAAAGGGCACATTTTATACAAATCTACACCACCTAATATTCAAATATTGGTCATCAAATGAGGCCAATACTTTTTAAGGCATCAAATATTGCATGCAACATCGGTAGGGTGACTAGCTTTGTTGCTTAGTTTCCTCGTCATCTCCTTTGCTATTGTGAACAATTTGTGCTACTAGTAATGATAGATTCCTCCAAAGTCATAAATAAAAGAAAATATATTTTTATGACTATATTCCTTTTATTCAAGTTTTTGTTATCAACACAATGTTTTTTCCTTAATGTTTGAATGCAGCAAAAATTGTGACCACATCTTTATTTTGATATAAATTATTAAGAAATGCATAACATTCATCAAAGTAGAAAGCGTAAACCCATGCTCACATCTACAAAAAATCCAATCCATATGTTTGAAATAAAGGACAAAAAAGGGTGGATTCTATTTCAAAAACAACCTTCTCTATTAAGTACTTTTCTAGTTGTGATATATTTTCGAGTAATGGATTTTGAAATTGGATGAATCTTTTCAAGTTCACTCGACCATGCTTTATTAAGCAACAATATTAGTAAAAGTATAAACAAATAAAAATGAATTACCCAAATAAATACAACTATATATTATAGCCACGAAAGAGTAGAACATGATTTCACTACAATATATGATGAGTTTTCTAACATTGTTATTTGACTATCTTATTTTAGAAGGCTATGGATACAAGTCATAACAACACATTGTTAAGAAAACATCATGTCAGATCTTCCCTAACACTTTGTTTCAATAAACACTATTCACCTAAAAAAGCAATTATGGAACCTCCAAAATCACTAATCTTCAACAACTTACGATAAATTCATATTAATCACTGAACTAATTAATTTTAAACATAATTTTTGACTTAGTGCCTTAATTTTTTTTTGCTCTCACTTATGGTTGAACCAATATTCAAATATTAGCTTTCTAAAATTAAGAGAGGAAAAACAAGAAGTGGACCCATGATGCACGTTTAAACAATACCCATGTGACACTTGAGACACATTTAAGTTAGAAAAACATTGAAATTTTCCAATTCAAACACTATTTGAGCTACCAGTGATTTTAATCAAGGTTAAAGAGTCTTGTATAAGAACCATTATTGTTTGTAAAGCATAAGTGTAGTGACTCAAAGGTTGCCAAAAACATTAAACTAAATCTTGTCAATAACATATTTGGATGATGAAATGAATTGATGATGCACAATATCAAATCATTGACAAGATTCATTTCATCATCATTAAAGCGTAAAACCAAATCTTGTCAATAACATATTTGAATGGTGATGACAACTTATATGCATTTTCTTTATACCCTTTATTAAAGGGGGCCAAGTTAATTAAACAAAAAAGGCCTCATGGATTCCTGAAGTATATTTATATGGATTATTCCCTCCAAAATCCTAGATCAACACATATAAGAGCCAATTGATTTAATATCAGTTGTTTAGAAATCTCACTAAAATTACCTAAAAATATAAGTTTTGAATAAAACCACAAACTAGAGCTTGTGCACATGAACTTGATTTCCTAATGTAACTATCCCACTAGAGGCAATATATCTCATTTACAGTAACATAAACAATGATGTCGTGTTTCTCTTTTTCTTAACCAATTATATGTATATATATATAATCTTTTTATTATTTTTCTATTTTTAAAAATAAATCAAACATTTTTGCCATAAAAATCCAATTTTTCCACACAAAAGCTTTTAGTGGCTAGGCATGAGAAGAAGTCAAGTTCGGGATGGAATGGTTCAAATACATCTTGTTTTTTAGAGAGAAAGGCTATATCTCTTGCATCCTTATTTAACAATGTAATTTTTTGATTGGGTACCCTAGTTTACCTATCACTTATTCCTTTATGTATTGGAGCTTTCCCCTCCAAAACTTGGATTGGAAAGGCCCAAAGTGTGTTTGGAGTTTTAAGAAGGGAAATGAGATATATCCACTTCTATGAAGGGGGAAAATGTGAATTATCTTCGTGACGAGATACACACCAAAAAAGAACACGATTTTTAATCAATGTAATGGTATTTAGAATGGATTTTAAGATTGGTAATTTTTAAGTTCATTGCATGCTTTTCTTGATGGTTGTATATTTGTAATCTATATTTAAGTGTATAGTCTAATTAAACAATAAGTTGATGTATGGGATTTCCTTGTAAGATATGAAACTCTCTCCATATAGTATTTTCATTAATTAATTTACATTTGTATACATACCATACGTTGTTAGACTAATATTAATTGTACTTGTATTTGTTTATGATATTTTATACAAATATAAAATTACATTTTAGCAAAAGGAATGTTCTTGTATTTATGTGAGATGATGTTAGTTCCCAATTTGGAATGACTTCTTTATGAGAAGGATACTTTGATACTTGTGAAATGCTTCTAACATGTTGTATTATTTTGCGAAGTTGTAGTTTATGGTTAATGAGTATTCATGGAGAGCATTTCAATCTAAAAGAAAAAAAATCACAAAATATTCGTTAAATTCATGTGGCATACGTGCAAATCCATCACGTGCATTTCATATAATTCTTGTGGGTATACTAATTAGTAGTGCCTTCCTCTTTTAATCCAAATTATAAAGTTTCACAATGTAAAAACATGTCAACCTTGGAAAACTCAAGGAAATGTGAGCCATAATAGTTGAGATGGAAAGAAAGTGAGACGTTTGTGCCAAGTTAAGCCCTTTATATTTTTCTTCCAACATAATGGAGGGGGGCATGAAACTAATAGGTGAATGAAATGATGGATGGATGTGATGAATGAGCGGGGTAATTAGAGGTTAGTTGTGAAGGTTGAATACTTGGAATTTTCATGAAGTAAAAGAGTGGATAAAATTTAGTTGAATCTGTCAATATATTCAATGTTTCACCAAGATTTTGAGATGAGGATGTGAGAACAGGGAGATGCACAAGGGGATGTGTGGGAGCACCCCTAATGAGGAGATGCACAAGGGGATGGGGGGCATCACACACACACACACACACACACACACATATTCAACATTGAAATATATTGCTTCATACACCACAAATGATTCAATGAAATAGAAATGGTAAAATATTATATGCATTGATTTAAACTCGTCATTTGTTATTCTAGAACTTGAGTAGTATTAAACAAAATAGTAGTTGCTAGAGCTTGAAGACTAGCATAGTAAATTGAAATTAATCAAACTAAAAAATAAAAAAGAGTGACAAGTCTAGGACTTAGTCTTAGGTCATTAGTATTTTGAGTTAAGACTCAAATCTGAAAGTGAACAATGAACAATGCACCATTGTTATCAAAATTAAACCTATCATCAAAGTAGTCGACCCCAATACTAGTAATAAAAAAAAACCAACTCACCAAAAGATATATAAATGTTACACAGTAAAATGTCACTGCCATCATGCCAGTCTCCCTACTGTGTTGTGAAACCACATTCACCTATACTCATGCTCCTCAAAATGGCTAAAAAACCCTCTTTGCCTAAGTTAAATAGATCATCGCGTCTGTTAATCACATAACCGCGCTGACGGGCGGGGGCCAATGTATCTGCTGCGCTGCCAGCGCGGAAGCACACGTCTTTTCCGCGCTGGTCCCATTTCTACGAACAGCGCTCCCTCCGTTTGTCCTTCTCGTGCTGACCAGACCTCTTCTACATCGGTTTGCGATGTCAGCGCGACAGTTCACGGGTTTTCCGCGTTGATCCTGTTTGGGCGAATTTGTTCTAACAACCAGCCTTCCAGATCCCTCCAGAACTGGTTGTTAGCATTGTTGAGGTCGCCATCCTTTCTCTGGCATGTCTGTTCGACTGACCATCCACTTATCTTGGAGGAAAGCTCATCCCTTACCTATTCATGGAGGCTCCTTCTCCTTTATAAGCCTCCTCCATTGCCCATGAGGAGCTAGTTGGAGTTTTTGAGTTTGGAACATATAGACTTTGATGGAGGAATTCTGAGTGCATTCTAGTGCTGCTTTCTGTAGGCATTTAGTGTGTTGTGTGAGGATTGCTTTGAGTTTGAGAAAGGTCATGAGCTTGTTGCCTTGTATGTGAGAGAGAGACCTTTTTGACTTGGGAGATTTGCTCCAAAGGTGAATGCTTGGAAGATATGCTGGCTGGACCCTCTAGGGAAGGACTCAGCGTCAGGACATCGGTTGTACCTTACTCTACTTTTTGTTAATACAGATAGATGACTACTCTTATGGTTCCATTTACATTTGTTCAATGATTGATTAATGCAAATTGTATCTTTCCTGACCGATACATAGTTGTTGTTAGTAGATTTTACGCTCTTGTTTTCTCTCTTTTGCTTGTGCAGGTGTTCATCCACGAGGATAGCGGGGAATTGTGATCGGCTGAAGCGAAGGAGCGAGAGGAGTATTCTCTTCGGCAAACAAGCGTTGGAATCCAAGTAGGTTATTCTCACCCACTTGTTAATTACAACTAGGAACCTGCGGTGTAGCATTGTTCGATTGTTGCTAGACCCCTGTTGGGCTAGTAGGGATCGCCTCTATCCGTAGAGGGGATTTACCTATCCAACAGACCTAGTAATGACACATATTTGGAAAGGGAAATTTCCCTAGGGTACCTAAAATAAGTTGAAATACAAGAAAATAGGCACATGCAGAATTCTTCAATTTTTTTTTGAAAACTCCCACAAGCTAGAGTTGTCGAGAGACTTGGATATATCTTCGATATTCAATGTATATGATCTATATGATTTCCGTGAAGGGGAAGGTAGTGAATAAATTGATTCCCCTACTAGGTGGAAGGAACAATTACCACTCATGTCGAAGAAGTGGAAGAAATTATGGCCATTAGTGTTGGAAAGAATACTTGTTACGGGGAGTATCTGGAGTATTTGGTCAAATGGAAGAATAGGAGATGTGAAGAGAAGATGCATCGTGGGGGACTGAGCAATAGATAACACACCTACAACAGACTTCAATCTCTGAAGGAAATACCACATGAGTTGTTAGTTCATATTTTCTTCCCAAGACTGTATGATGCAAGAGTATCCTCAACCTCAGGTAATATGCATCAACCAAAAACAAGTTTATGTTGAGTTCACAATAAGTGTTGTTACTCCCATGTGTTTTACACTGTAGATACACCTATTATGTTAGCTATTGATACACCTAGTTAGTAGTTGTTGCTACTCCCGAAGATATATTTTCTCAAGGTGGCAATTGATTTCGAGTTGTTGACACACCTCAGATCATGTGCTAATATAGATGCTACATGCCATTGCTGACATATACAAAATGATAAATTTTATAGTTTCGCTTCTACAAGGCATCCCCTACTATACATGCTACCAAAATGAGACAGAGGTTACAAATTTGGTTTGTTTGCATACTAAGATGAAATGAATCGAATTAGTTATAGAAGGAAAGAGGTCAGCGGTAGAGAAATTAGTATATTTCAGTGGGAATGTGAACAAATTAGTAGCACAAGAATAAATTAAATGAACATGGAAGAAAAGTTTTTATTTTTATTTTATTTTTGCTATTGGTATTCTACTAGTTTATTCTAGCTCCTGGATCTTGCGCTGTTGGAATTAGTTTGGATCCGACATGATCTTAAGAGAGTGAAAATGGATGTTGTAGGAGTTACTGAGGGTATTTGGTTCATGGGGGCTTCACTGATAAAGCAATACCATATCACGTGTTTTCATATTAGGGCATAAAAAATGAGGAAAAAATTAAATAATATAGTGAGCATATAATAGGGGGTAAAGGGTTTTTATATGTTGTATAGCAATATGTCTATTATAAGGTATTGTTTGTATAATACATTAGCCATGCGAAGGAAAAAAAAAAAGTGGGTTGGAGAAATGGAGGTTGAGGAGTATTGTGGGAGTACAGAGAGTGGGGGGGAGAAAGAAAAAGCTACAATAATATTAGGTCCATAGTAGCCTAATATTAAAACCTATGGCCCTAGTATTGACATGCAATTCATGATAATGTTAAATTCTTAAAGTAAAACTGACATTCTCCTTTAGCTTTCATCTTCATCCCTTTACTTAAATTTATAACATTCCCATGAAATGAATTCGAAAGTTTGAGAGTGGTTCTGACCTCATTAGATTTAATATGCAGAAAGTATAATTTTAGATCTCACTCAAAATCCATTAGACTTATTAGTTTTTCAGGATTTTAGGATTGGGGGGATTGCAATGTTTCCATTAGATTGTTTCATGTACTAAGGTATGTAACTCGTATTTAATCAAGAGAACCAAGCCTTCTATGTATCTTGATGTTAGTGACATTGATTGTCAAACTCCTTTATCATGAACCTACTAAAAATGTACCCACCAATCAAACAAGCTCTTGGCTTTACATGCTATGTTTTTTTCTATATTATGCTAATGCTTATAAGGTGATAATAATGACAAAATCCTAAGATAGGCAATGACTTTGAGATATGTAGGTATTTTTTGTACCATAAATTTTTTGGATTCCAGAGGCCATCCAAAACCTATTTGTTGATGTATTTTTGGTTAAGAGATGGATTACACTCAATGTTATTTTGGTTATGTGCCCCCTTACATGCTATATAAATGTGAACTTGTTATGCAACTAGATCATAGAATAGAATAAGGGATAGATCAACGACTTCAAAATTAGCCTCTTTGAGGGGGAAATATCCTTTACATTACACAAATGAACAATTCTTGGATGATACAAATGACAAGACCTCCTTTCTATATATAGGAGTCTAAGGTGTCACAATATAATCATAGTCGACATATCAATAATATTGTAAGGGCACAAAAATAACAATAGTGGGCTTCTATGGGGCACAGTAATAACAATATGGGGACTACATGGGCACAAAAATACAATAATGGGGTTGCAATAATAACAATAAGGGGCTACACTAGTAGTATAGCAACATAACATGCCCCTCTCCTCCAAAAAAAAAAAATCCTCAATGCTTGAGTAGTTTTGAATGCTGCTATATAAACTTATCATCCTCCCATGTGGAATATTCAATGGGTAAGTTCTTCTACTTGATGAGATACTCTAAAATTGATTGATTTCGTAGTTGTTGGGTTCTCATATCCATGGTTTCTTCAGGTTCCAATATGATTTTTCCTTCCTCGTCAAGTTCCAACAATATTGTTTGAATTGGGAACTTGTCACTTATAACCTTCTTGAAGCATGAAACATGGAGAACTGGGTGCACTCAGGAAGATGCAGGAAACTCCAATTTGTATGCCATGGTACCAATATTTTTTAACACCTTGTAAGGACCATAATACTTTCATGATAAGTTTTTATCCTTCTTAGCTTGCTTGAGGGACATTTATTTGTATGGTTGTAGTCATAAACATACACAGTCACCTACATGAAAACTTCTTTCATTGTTATGTTGATATGCCTGTTGTTTCATTCAATTCTGTGTCAAAGTGAGGTTATCCTTTAAGAGTTGGAGAACTTGTTGTTGGTGCTTGATGTGATCTTCCACTACTTGAACCTTAGAATGGTTGTCCAAGACTTTTTGGAGATCTGTAGAAATATATGATTTCATTATTTGAACCTCTAGTGAACATAATTGTTCAATTACACCCCATTGTTCTTTCTTTAGAAGCTTTGATATGCCGTTATAGATGATTATATTTATTTCTTTCCCCATGAAAACCCTTAATTCAATTTCCTTTCCTTCCAAAAAGAATCAAGAAAAGTTCTTGAAAATTAAAAGCTATCGTACCCAAAGATTGTAACCATTGGACTCCTATTACAACATCAGCACCACCCATTGGAATGAAAAGAATTGGATTGTTCAATACATATTCTCCCATGGATAGCTTGATATTATGGCACTTTCTAGAGAAATTTATGGTTCTTCCATTTTCAACCATCACTTGACACTCTAGTGTTGAATATAGGAAGAAATTTAATTCCTTGGCTATCTTACAATTAATGAAATTATGGGTACTACCTAAATCAATCAACACTATTAGGTTTTTTTTCTTGATATGTCATTTTATCTTGAGAGTTTGACGAGTGGTAATTCCCTCCAATTCATTACAAGATATGGTTGGATTAATTTATTTTTTCTCTAGGGTTAGTTCTTGGTGTATATCCTCCTCTTTTAACATTTCTTGTTCCTTTTCTCCCTCCTCTTCACAATCTAAGTATAATAATTTCTTCTTAGCACACTTATGACCTTTAGTGTATTTCTATCACAACTGTAACAAAGAAATTTTTCTCTTTTTACCTCCAATTGTTGCATTTTCAACCTTGTAGGTTGTGAAAGACTAGAACCAACAACACCTCCATCATTATAGTTGTGAGTGGAAGACTTCCTTGTTGCCATAATTTTTCTTTCAACTTTTCTTGCCACCCTAAATGCCCTTTCCAATGAATCAGGTTCCCAAAGGTGAACCTCATGTTGGATGTTATTTTTGAAGTCCCTATGAAGACATAAATCCTATGCTCCTCTGGAATATTGGTTACCCTGATATTTAATTTTTAGAAGTCTTTTTTGGTCCACCATTGAACCCTTTCATTTGAGATTGATCAATTGGCTAAATAAGGTGTTGTTATTTGTATATTCATAATGTGCTATCATTTCCTCCATAAAGTGGACCAGGGGACAATTTGTTTACAAGAGCAAAGGCATCGATACTATACAAATTGATTAGGTTCTAACATTAGGGGATTTTTGAGGTCTAAAATGGGCCTCCTAAGAAAAATGTACAACCAAAAGAAAATTTATAAGAAAAAATTGGATTCAAGATGATGATGTCAACGATGGGGGATGATTGACCATTTTTGGAGAAAAAGGTACAAAGATTAAAAAATAATAAAATAATAAAACTACTTCTTCAACTCGTATTTTCAACTTACCTCCCAAAGTTTTTACTCAAATTTCTAGTGGGGGTATTCGTTGGATGCAAAATTTAATTCCTCATCCAAGGAGTACCTATATTTCATACTTTTGAAGGACCCTACTACACGAAAAATGTGAAATACATGAATAGACATGATTGCAATAACGTTTTTCATGTATTTCTGAATTTTCGTGTAGCAGGGTCCATCAAAAGTATGTAGCATGGGTACTCCTTGGATGAGGAATCAAATTCTGCATCCAATGAGTGTTTCCGCTCGAAATGTAAGAAAACTCATACAGAGATAAGTTGAAAATACGAGTTGAAAAAATAGTTTTCTTTTTCTTCCCTCTAAAATTTGATGATGTAATCTAATATTATTTTATTATTTCTACTATTATTTTATAATTTCCTTAGGAGGCCCATTTTAGATCTCAAAAATATCCCTAATGATATAAAGTTGCAATACACACCTTTTGTGTGTTTTGCACATTATGGAGATCAAAATATTGCTTCATTTGTAGTATCCATGTTACGAGATCCTTTCCATCAAACTTCCTCACATCAATCTTCAGAATGTTTTGGGTCTTCAATCCAACATTGGAGTCTATGAAATCATGATTAACATTTCTTTTGTTCTCATCGTGAGTTTCCTCTACTACCTATTTTCCATTAGGAAGCCTTTCTTGTAGAAAATTTGTCAAACCTTCCTTCAAACCTTCCATGTCTTTCTTCAAATATTCAATGTTATCTTTCTTCAAATCATTATTAACATTTCTTTTGTTCTCATCATGAGTTTCCTCAATACCTTTTCGCCATTAGGAAGTCTTTCTTGTAGCAACTTTGTCAAACCTTCCTTCAAACACTCCATGTCTTTCTTCAAATCTTCAATGTTCCCTTTCATTTTTACTTCTATACCATTAATTCCATTCTTCAAACCATCCATCTTCGCTTATGTTACTTTTTGTCAGAGCAAAATTTCTTGCACTTTGTTTCATAATTTTGATACATCATATTGTATTTCTTCCTCTTCTTCATGTGTCATAGTAGAGATTTCAGGTTGCTTATTTGGTGCTTCCATTTTCTTTCATCAGTTAATAAATTAATGATAATTATGCTTCACAATTCCCTTTGAATCACTTCAAACTACTTTCTCAAACAAAACTTATGCAAATTTTTAAAAAACTACACACCTTTTTTTTCGCTTTGTAGGAGCTCGATATTCAATCTAATGAATGTTTGTAATTTTGGATCTCCAGGATGTGAAATTTCTTCTTGTGGTAGCCATCTGAGTCCTCTTTCCAAACCCATAAGTCTTATCAATATTGGATTCTCCAATAAATATTTATGCCCAATCTCCCATGATGACATGAGTATAGACTTATTTAGTAGAGTGAACTTGTATGAAGTGCCACGTGTCAGTGTTTCGACCTTCAGCCCTTACAATGATATCCAACGAACTAGAGTCCATCCTATTTCTTTAAATTCTTACAAAATTTGAATCCTATACTTAGAGAGTAAGTTATGACGATTTTCCCAAGGTCACATGTTTGAGATTGGATTATGGAGTCTGCAAAAACCTTAACATCCTCAAATCATATCTTTGCAAATATAGTGATACAAGATCTAAAATTTGTACACGAGGTTCACCAAGATTTCAGCTCAAATAATATTTAATTTCAGCTTTTGGATCTTCGTATAAAATAAGTTATAGAGAAAATACCATGATGACCTATTTGAAGTAGTGAAAACCAAGAATCCAAAGCTTTGATACCAAATGTTATGCAACCAACTCACAAAATGAAATAAGAGATAGATCAACGACTTAAAAATTAGCATCTTCGAGGGGGAAACCTCCTTTACATTACACAAATGAACAATTCTTGGATGATACAAATTACAAGGCCTCCTTTCTATATATAGGAGTATAAGGGGTCACAATATCATCATAGATGACATAACAATAATATTGTAAGGGAACAACAATAACAATAGCGGGCTTCTATGGGGCACAATAATAAAAATATGGGGACTACATGGGCACAAAAATACAATAATGGGGTTTCACTAATAATAATAAGGGTTATACTAGTAGTATAGGGACCTAACAAAACTTGTGATTTATGGACCTATGGTTGATGAAGATTATAAATACTAGATGAATAATGTTGTATGGTTTAATCCATGTTTTTTATGTGTTTTATCACAAATCCAACATTCTACAAGGTTTTGTTGAGATATATGCATTAGAATATATTAAAATATATATTATATAAAATTCACTCCCAAAATTGCTCCCAACCTCAGAGTTGTTGAAAAATGTCACTCCTCACTCCTACTTCCACTCCCACTTCTCACTTCTACTCTTGCTTCCTGCTTCCGCTCTCGCTCCCCAGCAACCTTGCTCCAAGAAAGGCATACATCACATTACTATTACATATATGATCTATGTCTAATGTGTGTTAATTTTTTTATCTGTTACTCTGATCCTCTCAATGATGGGGTAGTAGAGAAGACAACAGATATGGCACCTTCACCCTTTCCTTACATTAGTGATGAACAAGTTGAATGAAAGTGAAGGAGAGAATGATACTGACATGCATTCAATAGGAGATAGTGAAATATACTATTGTTTGGAAGAGGGTTCATATATGCTAAGGGCATGTATGTCACACCTTAAATTAATTCCAGTTTAGATGTTGTTTCAAATTTAGAAATTTTAGTTTTGGATAGAGTTTTTCTATTATTAGAGCTTTTGTTTTGTTATCTTTAGCATGCATGATTTATTATTACTAATAGGTTGTATATCCTTAGTAAATTAGAATACATATGCATCATAAATTCCCATCTTAGGTAGAGGACATAAATCTCAAGGAACGGATACATGCTTGCATGCTTTGGTTCATCATTTAATAGAGACACACTTACTTGGCACTCTTACCATGCAACTATGGTGCACTAGGTCATCAGGTTAGCGACTATGATTTGATAAAGTCCAACTAGATAGGATTTTGCATGTGTCCATATTCATAGTACTTTATCTCCTCTTCCTATTCTATAAGCGATATTAAAGGTGTGCTATTGTGTTGGTTATAGAGGTTTTGCTTTGAATTGTTGTAGTGTATATTTTTCAATATTTAATAGAAGATAGATGCAATTGAGAGTTTAAGTCTATGTATTTTCCATAGTATGTATTTGTAAATCAGCCAACTTATATATGCCTCTCTTTTATTGAAACTTTCAAGTTTTTAGCTACCTAGTATTTAGGTTATTCTTTATGGGTGCAAAATCTGCTTACCATTGTCAATGAAAATAAATTAATATAAATAGAAAGGGGTGTAAAAAATGTTAATTAAAAAATAGATACCTACAATATCTAGTAAAAGTAGGGGTTTTTAAATTGGGAAGGTGTATTGGGTTTGTATTGGTAGGGGGTTACATAGAGTATCTTTAGAGGTATTTTCCAATATGCAGTCAAATTAAGGGTATTGTTTAGTATGCCATGAAAGCACATGCTATGTTAGAGGTTCATTGAGTGAAGCCCCCATGGTTTGGTTGTTGTGCATAGTATTGTTATGTAGCAATGTAAGAATTCCAAGTACTATGAGGAATCCACTTGTAGATTTTTATTATTATCTGTAAAAACACATTTTGAATAATAAAAAGTATTTGAATCATTTTTATGTTCTTGTGAGCATACTTGAATTAATTTATGTTTGTGTTCCATGATTTAGTTCTTGAATAAATTATTTTAGTAGCTAAATTCCAATGGCATGGGTTGTATGCTATGTAACAATGATCCATATTCTATATGATTTGTGAAAGCTACAGAACCTAGACTGCATTAACATGCATTCCATGTCCAATTTGTCTTCTACAATCTCTTTTACTATCAAACTATCAGAAACAAATTCATTCTTTATAGATAGCCTCTAACAAGACATAAATCCTTTTTGAAGATAGGGCACTAGTTTGGTTTCTAGCACCTTCTTTGTCAAAATGTGTGAGTTATGTCTCTTAAAGCCCTTACATCCTATTGGGAAACCATTAAAGCACTGTGTTGTACCACAAATGTGTAAGCCATGTCTCTTCAAATAGATCACTCATACCATACTTTCTATCACTTTCATGCTCATACTTAGTAACATTTTCTCCTAAAGATGATATGTTGGCATTGAGATCAGATAATACATCACTTCCATTTGAAATTTCTTCATTAGATTCTCCCTTGTTGGAAAGCCCTTGAAAATATTTATTCGACCCATCTCTTAAACAAGCTGAATAGGATACTAGATTTATTTAAAGCACATTCCTTGTTGAAATCCATTCAATATCCATTGGATCCTTATGTATTCTTTCTCTAGCTATTTCACCCTCTAGAACAACCTCTCAACACATTTCCATAGTAGGTTACCATCTATAGGGACTTTAAAATGGCTTGCACTGCCATGTTCTCTACCTCATCAACATTAGATAGAGAGATGTACAAGAGGACCATATGTGCCAAAATATTGATGGGGTAATAGATGGGTAATAGGTTCTAGAAGGGACATATTTAGAAAGCTCATCCCAACAATTTTTTCTGATGAATTCTATCCAAATTTTCCAATTTAATCATAGAAAAAAATATGCAATACAAGCAAGGCCAAGTGAGGATAAGTCCTTACAATATTTTGTATTTTCTATTAATCATGATGTAAGTTTATCTGGAAAATTAAGCATGTTCACATTTTACAATTGCAATTTCATAGTTAAAATCAATTCCAATTAGTATTGATTTTATTTTAAGCACAAACTCTGCTCAAACATTGAAATAATTAAATTGGACTATTTATATTTTGGGTCAAAGTTGCCCAAAACTTAGAAACAATTTTTGGAAAGAAGAACACCTCAAAAAATGAGCCCCCCAAACAAGTACATCAATGGAAAAGTGAAATATCTTGCAAGAAAATAAGAATGACAAATTTAGAAATGAATTAGAGCTTATTTTATCTCCATCTTCCATAGATTAGGGGTTTATATGTGTGTGTGTGTGTGCGTGAAATCTATAATTGTATAATTTTTCAAGCTGAAATGGCTTGTTAAAGCCCTATGTTGTACCATACATTTTTTTTGAATTCACGAAACATCATAAGGTATGGCTTGGGAAATTTACAAGAAATTTAATACCCATTTCAACATTTTAGTGAGCTTCCAATACTAGTATGTGAGTGGGTTTGGTGTTTCCTAAGAATTAACTTTTGGCATATACTAAATTTGAAAATGAAAGTGGCATAACTTATCTTATTTAGTAAGAGAGATTTAATTTTCATCAAAAACATTAGAAATTAATAAACTAATAATTCCATTAAGAAAGTTATAAGAAAATGGAAAATATATACACCTCAATGGCCATGAGTGATCTAACTAATTAAAACTTCATTAAAATTTATATATCATTACCTTGACTACAACAAGTACTAAAAGTGAGATTAAAAAATATAAAATATGTCTGAATACATCCAATTATAGTCTAGACTCCGCATTTCCAAATAAACTAAATTCCAACATTGAAAATTTATTTCCTACAAAATACATTTAGATGTCAAAGGGAGGAAAAAATGGCGTGGAAACATCAGTCAGGATATTCTCCCATTCAATCAATGTGTTATTAATCAAATAGACCTATTTTTGAGAGAAGGTCCCTTGAGCATTACTTGCTCTTATATAATTGACTATCCCCTCATACAAAAATTGAAAGATGTGATTAAGGAACTCCATGTTGCACGAATGCAAGTGGGCATGATTTTGGGTATCGATTAGAATTAAGTTTAATCATTATGTGCTAATTTTAGTGGTTTTTTGGTTTATTAGACAAGATGACCCCATGAAGGAACACTTATGGTTGGTTTTGGTTCTTGATGGGTGCCAATAGGCCATAGGATTTGTAGTACCTGTTGAGGGTGTTGGACCCGCCAACATGTCAGTGGATCTCCCTGGTAAGAAGTCCCAATTAGACCTCAAACCATTTAGTTTAGGAGTCCCAGCAGTGGGTCGTACAGTATTGCCTTGACCACAGTTTAGCACAAAGGCAAGTAAGATGTCTCTATTGGTAGCAAGGGTGTGACATATGTAGTAAGTCAAGGAAGTTGCATGAGTGGTTATAACACATGGAGGAGGTGAGTGCACCCCTTGGAAACATGTGAAAGCATGCAATTAAGAAGGGAACACGCAAGCAAAGATACATCACAACATAGAAGGAAAGTAAGATAGCAATCCAAAGTGATGGTTAAACCAACAACACATTTTAGAAAGATTCAAACATACATATACAGAAAATAGCTATACATGCATGTGTAAGAAAACATATAGATATATCATTTAGAGTAAAAAGATAGCTGAAATGCAATATGACATGTGCATGAAATGTGCTAGCTTTGTTATATTAAGAAGTGTAAGTTATAGTCGTACAATACATCCATGTCCAACCACTAGTTCTAACAGTGGAACATTATAGTCACTACCACCTACTCCTCCAAAGAGATATACTAGCTCTGCATAGTGGAGAAGCCAAGGCTCATTACAATACTATCCAAGATCTCTCTAAGATAGTACTATCGGAATATTGGCTAACCAAAATCCTTTACAATGAGTTATGAGGGACTATTTATAGCAAAGGGAGGGGTGAACCTTGACATTCCCCTTTGTGACAGTTCATCTACCCTCATGACTCTTCACCTACTATATGACTGTTACATCGAACTATCGACACTTGAACTTACACTTGACATGACATTACATTACAATGCACATGTACCCATGTGAGACAAAATGACTTGAGCAAGCCATGCAAGACATCACTATGACTCAAAAAACTATTGGAACATGACCTCTCCAACATCTTCATGGTGTTGATTGAATTTTGTGGAAAACCTGTGATCAGTTATGAAACCAACGTTTCGGACTACCTTGGTGAGTCCATCTTCAGGGCAATGAGACAGTATTTTGAAGATGGACTCACCAAGGTAGTCCGAAACGTTGGTTTCATAACTGATCACAGGTTTTCCACAAAATTCAATCAAGATCAATCAGCCTGTATGGACTCCCTATTCAACATCTTCATGGTGGTTGACAGTAGCAAACTGATGCCAAGCTCGGTAGTCCGCGATGGTGTCTGTGTACTCTAAGGTGGCATCTTTCTAGAAGCCGACTCTTGCCTCCATAGCATCCGAGTACACTGCTCAGGCTCCTCTGTCCAACTCGTCTGATAGCATGCACATCATTGTCTCGAGTGCGACCAAACCAGCAACATACTTGTGCATGGTGTCTACACTGATCAACAAGTCTAGGCTATTGGCTATGCACATCAACTCGTCAAAGTACAAGTCAAGCTCCAGTTGTACCTGAGCCTTTGTCTTCACCTAAGTGAGTGTCCCAATAGATGGCATCACATGTGTGCGCACAAAAAAATCCATACTCTTGAATACCCATGCATGGGAAGCCTATAGACTAGTGATGAGTTACAGGAGATCTTCATAGTTTCGGATCTGACTCTGAATGCATGCCTTAAGCTCGACCACTCTGGGCATCATCATCTTAGGCAGGTGTAGTGGAGCTCCCTTGTATCTCATTATCCATGTGCATGTAATCAATAACAGCATGCATGTTCGACAAGATACGTTCTCTCCTAGCACATTGTTACTCCTAATCATTGAGATGAACAATTGCCTTATGCAAGGTAACAAAAATGGAATACAATTCCTGCATGACTATCTCAAGGGACAATACTTCATCCAATATTTCCTTCTTCAATTCTACTTGGGCGGATGCTATAACCAATTCTCCTCCTTGCTTGGCCATTTGTAACTCCTTAGCCATTAGCTCATTCTCAGCTATCAGGAAGTGAAGACTCATGTTAGTGGCTTCATCATATGCTCTGGTAGCATCGGCCAATGTTGCTTGATGTTTGCGCATGTCACACATGATCACTTGTTCCTCAAACTACACAGGAGATGTATGATCATCTAGAGTCGACACTCTACTAGATTACAGAACTCTATGTTGAGACTCATTGAATGAGATGTTGTGCATCTCTCCTTTTGGCTGATCCCCAAGGATCTCAGTGTCTCATTGGTTGCTTGGGACTTTCTCCTCTTTTGGATGCAGTGAAGCTGGTTGTTCGACCTCTTGGTGATGAGTCACAAGGTCCATATCTTGCTCTAACTCCTGTTGCTCCATATTCATATCCATCTGTTCAAGTGCTTTCTCTATCTCCTGAGTGAAGTCTTGCTCTTGCAATGGTTCACCCTGTCTACCTGATGTCGACTGTTCTCATGAGTCTACTACCTGTACGAGCTTAGTTTCATATATTTGTACAAGTTGCGGCCCCTGTTGTACCTATTCCTACTGTGCTTCCTTCTCCTATCTACACAGCTCTTGTTCCTTCAACTCATGCAACTCATTCTCTATTTACTCCATTCTCTGATTTTCCCTCTGCCTTTATGTGTTTCTCTTGTCGCGATGTTGCCTCTTCACCTCTATTGCCAAAGTTGCTTTTAGCACAAATGGGTCTATTCAAAACTTGCAGCTTTGCTCTTCCTCCATGTTATCGACAATCTTTCGCTTACACTTGTCACTCATTGGTATGTTTACCTCTATTGCTGCTACTTCTGGTGCTCTCTGGTGTTAGAGTCGGTCTAGTTATCCCTCTGTCAGAGATCAAAGCTCTTTTGCATTTCATGATTAGGTGTCCCATCAGTTTTGATCAGTTGCATTTCGTTAGGCATGCCATAACTCTGATGGAGTGGTTTGTGTCATTCATTCCCCTCGTGCATGGAACTTCTGGTTCAGGTTTAGTAATAAGTCCTCAAAGGTCATTTACAATCATGTTTTAAATTTTTAGGTCTAGGTCTAGGGTTGAGTCAGTTTTGTCTTGAAAAGCCTTAGAAGACCAGCAGGCCAGAGGGATGTCTTTGATAGATCATCACTTCAATAATTTTTATCATTGTACAACTAATTAGGACTTCTCTTCAAAACTCTGTTTTGAAGATAAGTCGCCATCTCATTTTTGTAAAAATTTTCAAAATTTCAGTTCTTCAAATCGTTCAAGTGCAACGTTGGTCTCCTTTGCCAGAGCATATCAGAGCTATCCCTGCAAAAAATTATCAGAGAAAATCATTACTTCAACCAATTTTAAGAAGGAAACCAAAAAGGTCAGAGTCTATTAATTTTGAAGTGTCAACGACCAAACATAAGAAAATGGGTTTTGGATTAAGCAAAAATAAAAAAGGAGTCTATATCAAGATATTTCTCCTCATTTGCAACCCATTCCACATTCCAAGATTCAAGAACATCGTTCAAAGGCGATTTTGTAAGTTTGTGAGAAATTTGGGTCATTTCCAGGGCGCACGGCGCATCAGGTTGTGTGCGCGGCACATCAGTGGCGCGTGGCGCATCAGACGACAAAGTATAATGCTTTTTTACACGTGCTCGGCGCATCAGGAGCGCGCGGTGCGTTGGGTGAGGCACGCGGCGCATTGAAGTCTATGCCCAAACTTTGTCCAAAACACACTCAAACACCTCTTCTCACGCATCAATTCGCAGGTAGGCTTTTTCTCCATAGCTCATTCTTGGTTTTGAGAGGTTTATATAAAGGATAATGATATATTTGCCATGAAAAACCAAGTGTAAAAACCCTCCTTGTCCATTAATTTGCTGTAAGGATTTAAATGCGAAGATTGTTGTAGGTTTTTCAAAACTAAATGTTGCCAAGGTTTTCCTATTTCCTTTGTTTCCCATTTCCTATATTCACCAATATTTTCCCCAATAATTCCTCATAAAACCCTACACCATCCTCCCTCAAATCCTAATCCCTCCCTTCTACTACAAACATATAATCCCTACCTCATCCCAAAAACCTAAAATTTCAAGATTTACATGCCCTTTCTCTTCCCTAATTTCCTTGTTTTATTTCCATTTTCCCATTTCCCTAATGTTTTCCCTTTTCCTAACAATTCCCTTGTATATTTGTGTACCCTTGGCCACAACGTTTTGAGAAAAAGAAAAAGGTCTACAGTCAATTTTGTACACAGTTGCATATCAACATATATATATTCTAGCTACCTTGTTTCTAAAGAACATGTCAGAGACCAAGTCAGTATATGAGCAGGAATATGATATTGATTCTACACCGGAGGTAAATGTGCCAAATGTGCCACAGAGGTATCACAAAGGTGGCAAAAGTGGACAGCATGTTAGGGAGGAGCCTACTTATTTGGCCCAATTGCAAGCTTGCACACTTGCAATGGATTGTTTTCGGCGCCAATCATGTTACAAATATTGTGAGATGATCTCAAAAACTCAGCATCATCGAGAACTAGTCCATCTATTTGTCCTTAATCTACAGGATGGTCATGTAAACCTTGCCGGAGTGGATTTTACCTTGTCACGTGACACTATTGCTCAGGCCACCGGGATACCAAATGTAGGGGAGGAATGGAGCAAATGCCAGATGCTAGGCAGATATTACTATGAGCCATATATCAAGCCTGGATATATCAGACATTTGAGCGCAACCTTTCCTTTCAGATTCCTGAAAGATGAGTTTGCACCATTGATGAAACTCATCATTCGGTATTTCAGCTGTGAGGGCATATTCTCGCGTCTCTATGTGTATCATGTCCATTTGTTGATGCATTTCACATGGGTACATATGATGAACATTCCGTTTTTCATGTGTCATAACATAGAGAGGATGGTTCCTTTAGTACAGAGGAAGAGCCCGACACATCAGCACAGGAGCATATATCTCTATGCATTGATCAAAATCATAGTGATGCATCAATTGGCACAGCAGGGTATTGCTTGGGAGGATTTCATCTCCCGTGATTACTTTTCTACGCTACAGCCTCCTCCAGAGATAGTTCATGATGAGGGAGGGCCTTCACAGCAGTTTGACATTCCTGAGACCAAGCATGTCGATGCTCCAGTATATGTGACATATCAGAGAGGCCACAGGGCCTTATTTGTATCTGCACGATGAGTACTATCTCCACCCGGGGTGGAAGGGGTCTCGTTGACATCATCAGCACAACGAGTATTATCTCCACATCATGTGGATGGGTTCTCACCTTCGTCTTCAGCACAGGTACAGATTTAGTATAGGGGCAAGAGACCCATGATTGATGAGGGTCCTTCAGGAGGTCAGGATATGGGTATTATTGATGTTGATGCTAGCTCACCTAACTCGGAGATCAAGGAGATCATCCGAGAGCAAAGGGCCGAGAATGAGTAACTGCAAAAGAAATTGCAGATGGCTAAGTGGATGATCAACTACTTGGAGCAGCGCAACAAACAACTGGAAAATGAGCATGAACTTTATGAGTTGCGGAAGATCCGGGAAGACTGGGAATTGGCCCGAAGGAGACCCGATGGTTTGATACCTATTGATCGAGAATCAATGCTCATCCGGGTGAACACTCATTTGGAGAAGTTGTTGGTGAAGGCAAACAGGGACAAAGACATGCTTCGTCACATGAAAACTCACTATTGGGCTCGCATGCATGTTTGCAAAGCGAAAATGAAGATCCTCAAGAGGCGCTTGAGCAAAGCGCAAAAACAATGCAAAAGGCCTGATCCACTTTGATTTTTGGCCGAGGCTTCGTTATTTGAGCATGATACATGATGGAGGGTCTTCACTCCAAATTTGGGCAAATTTGGAGAAAATTTTGTCATTTCAAAATTTTTGGCTTGCGAAACAGGTTTTTTGGCTCTACGCGTAGCGCGCAGCGCACGACCCATAAGATGGGGAGGTCCAAATAATAGATGGCTTATAGTTTTGGATTTTTCATGATTAAATACATATTCTCAGCCATTTCCAAGGCATTTCATCAAGAAATGGGTGACCAAAAGGCTCAAAAACATCATGAAAATCACCTTTCTGCCACTTTTTGCACCAGCAGGAAGTACTTCTGGGAGAATGAACTTTTGGAGGGTCAAATGGACACCAAATCAGCAAATTCCACTTGGGTTAGAAATTATAGATCCAGGGATTTCCAACAAGCCAACTTGAGCTCAATTTGGATTTCGGGAAGTTCCCCAAAAGCAGGTGGAAAGGCGTGCGGCGCACAGGGTTCAGGCGTGCGGTGCACAGGGTTTTTGGGCATAGTTTTCCTCCTCAGCGCAGCAAATGAAGCCAGTTTGACCAGTTTTGACTTGTGATGGGATTTTTCACCCTTATTGATTTAATTAATGGAAATTTATGTTTATTTGACACTTATTTACCTATTCTAGATGATTCATTCATAAAATAGCAAAAATGTAATGAATGAATTGGTTTCCTAGCTTATAGAGGCAAGTTGTTTTGACTGCCTAGATTGTAGTGCTTTGTTTAGAATTGGTTGAAATAGCTCCTAGGATGATGAGCTCGACCCCTATAGGCAATGGAATGTGTTAGCTTGCCTATATTATGTATTTTCTTAGTCATTTTCAGGGTTGGACTCTTGGGAATAACTTGATACACTATTGTACATATTTTATCTACATTTTTGGCAAAGGAAAGACCAGGGTTTTGCAGCACTATTTGGGATTCATGTGGCTTTATGTATTGATGGTTTGTTTCTCTCAGTACTTGTAAGTTGTGTATGTGTACCACTTTCCTTATTTAATCTTCTGCAATTAAACAAATGAAGTGTTAAGGTAGAACCCATAAATTTGCTATGCTCTGGCTTTAAATTTGTTTAATTTTCTATGTTTTCTTCAGTTTAAAGAGAATCCTTGAGACTTCCTTGCTCTCCTTAGCTCCTCACCTATCAGATCTATTCATTCAATCACTTTAAAGGCATCAAAACAATCACCTATCTTGCCCCAAGTAGACCTCTGTAAAAGTTGTGCCTCATCCCTGCACCCAAAATTGCCTTTCCCTTGAAATCAAAAAAACCCTAAAAAATCAATTTCAGAGTCCTCATACTCCATACCTAGCCTAAAATTAGTCATCAATTCAGTCATCTTGACCTTGTTGATTATCTTTTACCGATATTGACTCGGAGAGAGCCCTCTCTTGTCCTCGTAGGGCTAGCTACGAGGATGAGCGTGGTTTGATGTAGCCTTGAGTCTTACCTTATTTCAGCCTAAGGTAGATTTAAGCTCTAACATAGTGGTGACCATCCTGGGGAAGAAATCTCAATGGTTTTATTGCTGATGAGTTTGTTTCACAAGTCTTAGAAGGAGTCTGAAGTCACGCCAGGTAGCTTTCAAAATGCTCTTGCTATGCATAAGTGGAAGTAGATAAATGTTGCTTCAGTCGATCTCCGGTTAGCTTGTGAAACCTTGATTTGCAAATCACCCCAGTACTTTTGTTTGTTCTAGACCTTTGGATTATTGAGTCTAGAAAGCGATTGGCTGAATTATTTTAATTCTTTTGATCTTTTGATAAACACACTGGCTTCAAAAAGACATACGAGAGCTAATCCAGATCCGAATCCACCACCTATTTACGAAAATCCAAATTTGATTCGAAAAATCCTCCATCAAGAAAGCTCGGCGACTCCCGTGGTTAAATCTCATTCATGTCCTGCAATTTTTGAATACCTTGAAGAACTTGCTTTTGACGAAAAGTTTGAATTGTCATTGTTTAAAACCAAGTCTGAAAACGCTCTTGATTCTATAGTTCCAAATCCTGATTTTGCTGCAGCTCTTGAATTTGAAAGGCACAATAAATTAATTGACAATTTTATCTTGAGGCACCTTCAGACCGACATCCAAGCTAAAAATCTTGCTGATTTCTTAGAAGTTGTATCTGCAAATATTGGATCTACTATCACGGCATCCACCTCTAGAGTTCCTACTGAACCGCCTTTCATTCCCACCATTCCTGTGCAACCTATAATTACTTATTCAGAATCTGCAGCTAATTCCCCTCGTTCATCTCACATCGCTTCTCCTCCGCATACTCCTCATATACTAACTACATCCACTCCACCAACAACCCCTAGACTAAATCCACCTAGAGCAATGGCTTCTCGTTTGGCACCTCTTGCTTTACCTCAGCAATTGCATGATATGCCCATGGATTATCAGAGTAAGATTCCTTTATTTGATGGCACTCCTCAAAGTGTGTCCGCTCAACATCACATAGACAAAATGGCAAATTTTTGTGATTTATATGAGATTGATGAAGAGGATGTAACTATGCGATTGTTTGTGCAAACATTCAGAGGAGAGGTAAGAAAATGGTTCAGAGGCTTAGGATCCAAAAGTATACCTACGTTGGCTGAACTTCAGAAACAGTTTCTAGATCGTTGGGAACTTAGGAAGGATCCGCTTCAAATCAATGCCGAGTACAATAATATCAAACGCAATCATGGTGAGTCTGTCCAAGACTACATTATCAGGTTTAATACAGTTTATAATGCTATTCCGGATGATTTAAGACCATCTAGAAAATCGGCTCTTCTCAAATTCCCGGATGGTTTTGATCCGGAGATGGCTTATTCATTACGGGATAGAGATCCACCTACTTTATAAGATATGCAAAATATTGTTGTTAATGTTGAGGCAAATCTGAATGACAAGAGAGCACGATTGAAGGCAGAGAAAAGAGTGACTATAAAGGAAGAATCTACATCAAAACCGGCTTGGCTTCGTGAGATGGAAAAAATGTTCAAAAGAATGAACCTTGACAAATCAGAACCGCAAATTCATAATCCAAATTACCGTGGCCAGCAACAACCTCAGTTCAGAATTAAGCAGCGTGAAACAAGAGTACAAGAGCCGGTAGCCCAGCAACCGATCAAGACTCCTCTTTTGCAGAATTTTGTGAGTCAAGATTCAGATGAAGATGCTGATGTAGTAGGGGACCAAAGTCACTTCTTTACTCCTGATGATCTGCCCATTTACATCACTAAAGAAGAAGAGTATGGAGAAAGTTCAGGCGCCCAACAAGATGAAGATTTTATCTTAGCTAATGATGTAGATTTAGATGATTACCAAAGAGGATATTTGAAGGCCTTGTCCACTCAACAGAAGCAGTATTCATTGAGAAACCGAGATGTGCCCATCAATCCAATTCACAAAAGAAAAGAAGCTACAACACCAAAGATGGATTCACCGATACCACAAAAGAAAGGAAAGGAGACAATTGATCCCACAACTAGCAAGATATCAGCAGCAGAAAGGACAAATCAGGCAAGTATAATCAAAGATAGGAGAGAAGTTCCGGTCAAAGAAGTTGAAAAAGTTTTAGCATTTAGTTTGGAAAATGAAATTTCCAAATTAAAAGTATCTATTCCTTTGACTGAAATCATGAAAAACAGCAGCTACCAAGGTCAAGTCTCTAAAATTTTGAATTTTGATCCCATGTTCGACATGGTGAACATTGAAGATGATCAGCCAGAATTGATTTTTGGGCCAGGATTGGACGGTGAGTCCCCTGATAGTGATGTTCCTCCTTTTTATATCAACTTGAGATTGCATGAATATGTTTTGCACAATGCTATGTTCGATTCCGGTGCTTCGCACAATTTGATGCCAAAGGCGATCATGGAGAAGATGGGGTTAGACATTACAAGGAAATATCATGATTTGTATTCATTTGATTCCAGCCTTGTGAGATGTATCGGGCTCATCAAAGATTTGGTTGTTAGCTTAGACCAAATCCCAGCGAAGAATGTCTTAATGGATGTGGTTGTGGCAGACATTCCTCCACGTTTTGGTATGTTACTTTCAATATCTTGGGGGGCTAAGTTGAAGGTTACTCTACAGTTAGACTTTTCTTATGCTACAATTCTGGTCTTCGGTCAAATGAGAAAGCTATATTGAGAGCAAAAAATGAAATACATGATAACCAGCAAAGAGAAGCCAATCAATCATCCTGTAAATTATGTACATACAGATTTGGAGTCGTTTGTTTTATTTGTTGATAGTTTTAATGATTTAGATAGTCAGTTAGTTCAAGTAGAAGATATACCAGAGATCACCGAAAATTTCAGAGAAGTTCTGCAAAAGGAAAGAGGAGAAAAGCAAGCTATTATGGAGCAAACAACTGAAGATAAGGGGCAGCAAACAGAAAAAACAGATCTAACACAATTTCAACACCTGGAAGAAGATGAAGATGGTCTTTGGACCATGGATTTTGATGGCGCAGTAGGTAATGATGGTGCTGGTATTGGTGTGTGGATTCGAAGTCCCTTTTCTGCTCAAGACAAAGTTCCAGGCAAGGTGAGAGTGTGTTCCTATAAACTAGCATTTGATTGTTAAAATAATGAGGCAGAATATGAGGCTTTCATTGTTGGCCTTAAGATTCTTAGAAAGCTGAAAGCGAAGAAGATTGCAGTCTATGATGATTCCGAGTTGGTGATAAAGCAAGTTAAGGGTGAGTTTCAGGCCAAGCATCCTCGTATGAGGGCATATCGAAATGCAGTCTTAGATATTTTGAAGTTATTTTCTGATCATACCTTAACATGCGCGCCTCTCATATAAAATTAAAAATTCCAATGAATTCTAGCAACAAGTTTGACATCCATGTGAAACACCGTCCCACTGTTCCAGACAATCATCGATGTTGGCAAGTCTTTCAAGATGATGAAGAGATTAATCAGTTTCTGCAAAATAAGGGTAAGTTCAAAGATACCTCAATGGATACTGAACATGATGATGGTAGTGATAATATACAAGTAAATCAAATGGACGTGCTGCAACTTAAAGATAACATTATTCCTAAGGGATTGATTCCTTTAGAGGAGCTGTTTGACCAAGATGATGTGGCTCGCAAACCGACATTAAGACCAAGTGAAAAAGGTGTTGAAGAGGTAAACATTGGGACTGTTGAGAATCCCAAGCGAGTAAAGTTATCAAAGTCATTGTTACCAAAGGAAAAAGCAAACTATGTGAAATTGTTATCTTTATTTTCTGATGTTTTTGCATGGGATTACTCAGATTTAAAAACATATGACACAAATATCATTCATCATACTATTCTTATTAAGCCAAATCAGAAGCCTTTTCGTCAAAAGTTGAGGAGAATCAATCCGAAGTTGGTGCCATCAATTGAAAAAGAGGTAAACAGATTGTATAAGTCAGGAATCATTGTGCCTATCCGATTTTCAGATTGGATATCAAACTTGGTACCAGTAAGGAAGAAAACAGGTGAGATCCGTTTATATATTGACTTTAGAAATTTGAATAAGGTGTCCTTAAAAGACAATTATCCGCTGCCCAAAATGGACCATATATTGCAGTGAGTAGTTGGAGCATCAAGGATGTCACTACTCGACGGCTATTGAGGATACAATCAGATTTTAGTGCATGAATATGACCATGACAAGACAGCATTCACCACTCCATGGGGAACATTTCATTATGCAAAGATGTTGTTTGGTTTGAAAAATGCAGGAGCCACCTTTCAGCACGCAATGGACATGGCTTTCACCAATGAGAAAGATGTATTTTTAGTTGTTTATCCTGATGACTTAACTGTATTTTCAAATTCTGATGAGGAACATTTGTATCATTTGAAAATTGTTTTCCACAAGTGTAGAAAATATGGCATTTTGCTAAATCCGAAAAAGAGTCTTTTTGCCATGGATGAGGGCAAACTTCTTGGCCACATCATATCTAAAGACGGCATCCGTGTTGACCCTACACGTGTTGAAGCCATTCAGCAAATTGAACAGCCCTGGAACAAGAAAGAAATGCAGTCCTTCAATGGTAAACTGAATTTTTTGTGTTGCTTCATTCCAAATCTAACAGAGCATCTTAGAGAAATCACGAGCATGCTGAAAAAGGATAGTCAGGTAAAGTGGACCGAAGAGGCAGTGAAATCATTTAATTTAGTGAAATTAGCTCTTTCTTCAGCTCCTATTTTGATTAGCCCATACTACACGTAGGATTTTATTTTGTTCTCATTTGTTTCTGAGCACACTTTGGCAGCTGTATTAATGCAGAAGAGGGAAGGTGTTGAAAAGCCCATTGCTTTTTTCAGTCGGATTATAAGATATGGAGCATTGAAATATAACATCATTGAGAAGCAATCACTTGCGCTTGTAAAGGCCTTGAAAGATTTTTGTGTGTATATATTGCATTCCCATATTCTAGCTTATGTTCCTAATGCAGCAGTTAAAGATTTTTTAGTACAGGCACATCCAGAAGGCAGACGGGGTAAGTGGATTGTTGCGTTGTTAGAATATGATGTAGAGATTAAGCCCACCAAGCTGATCAAAGGTCAAGGACTCGCCAAGTTAATGGCTGAAACAAATTTGCAAGTTCTAGACATAAATTTGATTGCTGCCATGTCTGATGAAGATGAGGAAAATCCATCCATTCAGGTATCTGAAATGTTTCTTTCCTCTCCTTGGTACACTGACATTCTATATGTACTTCAGAATTTGTCCTCACCTCCCAGAATGCCTAGAAACAGAAGTAGAACATTGAAATTGAAGGCTGCAAAATTCTGCATACTAGATTCAGCATTGTTTTGGAAAGACCCTGGTGGAATGTTATTGAATTGTTTGGTAGAGGAGGAAGCCAAAAGAGTCCTGGAAGACTTTCATAGAGGGGACTGTGGAGGTCATCTGTTTTGGAAGACCACAGCAAACAAGATTCTAAGGGCAGGCTATTATTGGCCTTCATTATTTTCAGATGTATATAAGGCTGTTAAAAATTGTCACGAATGCCAAATTTTTGAAGGGAAACAGAACCTCTAGCCTTTGCCTCTCAAACCAATTGAAGTCAGCGCACCTTTTCAGCAGTGGGGATTGGATTTCATTGGGGAAATTCATCCAGCATCATCAGGACAGCATTGATGGATATTAACAGCCACAGACTACTTTACAAAATGGATTGAAGCAATTGCTACTCGAAAAGCTACGGATGCGGTAATTATTTATTTTCTTGAAACCAACATTTTGTCACGTTTTGGATGTCCAAGTAAGTTAATCACAGATAATGCAGCAGCGTTTAAGTCAAAAAGGATGATTGATTTTTTTTATAAGTACAATATCAGCTTAGGACATTCAACTGCACACCACCCTCAAGGAAATGGATTGGCGGAGTCATCTAATAAATCTTTGGTCAATATCATTAAGAAATTGTTGGAAATCAGTAAAAAGGGTTGGCACAAGAAGTTGATAAATGCACTATGGGCTGATAGGGTGAGTCAGAAAAAGTCTATTGGCATGTCTCCATTCGAGTTGGTGTACGGAACAGACACAATTTTTCCTACTTCGCTCGCTGTCTAGGTAGTCAAATTGCTTCAAGAAGCGAGTAGTGAGGAAGTTCCTATGCAGAGAAGGACTAATCAGATGATTCATTTACAGCAGACATGGGAGGAGGTATTTGAAAACACTTGCAAGCTGCATGAGCGCATCAAAAAGATTTATGACAGGAAAGCAAAGGCAGACACATTTCAGCTAGATGAGCTAGTTTTGAGGTGGGATGCTCGACATGAAGACAAGGGAAAGCATGGCAAATTTGAAAATTTATGGAAGGGTCCTTACAAGATTGCAACATATCGTGGCCGAAATTATTTCCTTCTCAAAGAAATGAATGGAGATGAATGTCTTGGAGGGCCGATTAATGGTCGGTTGTTAAAGAGATACCACTTTTGAGTATTTTATGCTCATTTCATCATCATTGTACATATCATTTTACTTTTGTTCTGTTGCACATGTAAACTAACTTATCATCTTCAGTCTGGGGCCCAAGGTGAAGGCTATAATTCTGAAAATGAAGGTTAGTTAGTCTCAGTTTGTCAAGTCAGTTGTCTCAATCTTTTAGTTTTGAGTCTAGTTTGGTCAAAGCGGTTTTTGGTTTTTCAGTCAAATTCTCAAGATTTTGTGTTGGAATAATGACTCCATCGCCTAATGGATGAAGGCACTGTCTAGCTCTTACAGAGACCTACAGTTCTTGGCATCTCCAAGGACCTACCATCCCCATTGGAGCCAATGTTAGAGTCGGTCTAGTTATCCCTCCGTCAGAGATCAAAGCTCTTTTGCATTTCATGATTAGGTGTCCCATCAGTTTTGATCAGTTGCATTTCGTTAGGCATGCCATAACTTTGATGGAGTGGTTTGTGTCATTCATTCCCCTCGCGCATGGCACTGCTGGTTCAGGTTTAGTAATAAGTCCTCAAAGGTCATTTACAATCATGTTTTAAATTTTTAGGTCTAGGTCTAGGGTTGAGTCAGTTTTCTCTTGAAAGTCCTTAGAAGACCAGCAGGCCAGAGGGATGTCTTTGATAGATCATCACTTCAATAATTTTTATCATTGTACAGCTGAATTAGGACTTCTCTTCAAAACTCTGTTTTGAAGATAAGTTTCCATCTCATTTTTGTAAAAAATTTCAAAATTTCATTTCTTCAAATCGTTCAAGTGCAGCCTTGGTCTCCTTTGCCAGAGCATATCAGAGCTATACCTGCAAAAAATTATCAGAGAAAATCATTACTTCAACCAATTTTAAGAAGGAAACCAAAAATGTCAGAGTCTATTAATTTTGAAAAAGTGTCAATGACCAAACATAAGAAACTGGGTTTTGGATTAAGCAAAAAAAAAAAAGGAGTCTATATCAAGATATTTCTCCTCATTTTCAACCCATTCCACATTCCAAGAGTCAAGAGCATCGTTCAAAGGCGATTTTGTAAGTTTGTGAGCAATTTGGGTCATTTCCAGGGCGCGTGACGCATCAGGTTGGGCGCGTGGCGCATAAGGCGACAAAGCCCAATGCTATTTCACACGCGCGTGGCACATCACGAGCGCACAACGCGTTGGGTGAGGTGCACGGCGCATTGAAATTTATGCCCAGACTTTGTCCAAAACACACTCAAACACCTCTTGTCACACATCAATTCGCAGGTAGGATTTTTCTCCACAGCTCATTCTTGGTTCTGAGAGGTTTATATAAAGGATAATGATATATTTGCCATGAAAAACCAAGTGTAAAAGCCCTCCTTGTCCATTAATTTGTTGTAAGGATTTAAATGCCAAGATTGCTGTAGGGTTTTCAAAACTAAATGTTTCCAAGGTTTTCCTATTTCCTTTGTTTCTCATTTCCTATATTCCCCAATATTTTCCCCAATAATTCCTCATAAAACCCTACACCATCCTCCATCAAATCCTAATCCCTCCCTTCTACTACAAACATATAATCCCTACCTCATCCCAAAACCCTAAAATTTCAAGATTTCCATGCCCTTTCCCTTCCCTCAATTCCTTGTTTTATTTCCATTTTCCCATTTCCCTAATGTTTTCCCTTTTCCTAACAATTCCCTTGTATATTTGTGTCCCCTCGGTCACAGCGTTTTGAGAAAAAGAAAAAAGTCTACAGTCAATTTTGTACACAGTTGCATATCAGCATATATTTATTCCAACTACCTTGTTTCTAAAGAACATTTCAGAGACCGAGTCAGTATATGACCAGGAATATGATAGTGATTCTACACCAGAGGTAAATGTGCCAAATGTGCCATGGAGGTATCACAAAGGTAGCAAAAGTGGATAATATGTTAGGGAGGAGCCTACTTCTTTGGCCCAATTGCAAGCTTGCCCACTTGCAATGGATTGTTTTCGGCGGCAATCATGTTACCAATATTGTGAGATGATCTCACAAACTCAGCATCATCAAGAACTAGTCCGTCTATTTGTCCTTAATCTACCGAATGGTCATGTAAACCTTGCCGGAGTGGATTTTACCTTGTCACCCGACACTATTGCTCAGGCCACCAGGATACCAAATGTAGGGGAGGAATGGAGCAAATGCTAGATGCTAGACAGATATTACTATGAGCCATATATCAAGCCTGGATATATCAGACATTTGAGCGCAGCCTTTCCTTTCAGATTCCTGAAATATGAGTTTGCACCATTGATGAAACTCATCATTCGGTATTTGAGTTGTGAGGGCAGATTCTCGCGTCTCTATGCCTATCATGTCTGTTTGTTGATGCATTTCACATGGGTACGTATGATGAACATTCCGTTTTTCATGTGTCGTAGCATAGAGAGGATGGTGCCTTTAGTACAGAGGAAGATCCCCGCACATCAGCACAGGAGCATATATCACTATGCATTGATCAAAATCATAGTGATGCATCAGTTGGCACAACAGGTTATTGCCTGGGAGGATTTCATCTCCCGTGATTAATTTTCCACGCTACAGCCTCCTTCAGAGATAGTTCATAATGAGGGAGGGCCTTCACAGCAGTTTGACATTCCTAAGACTGAGCATGTCGATGCTCTAGTATATGTGACATATCAGAGAAGCCATAGAGCCTTATTTGCATCTGCACCACGAGTACTATCTCCACCCGGGGTGGAAGGGGTCTCGTTGACATCATCATCACAACGAGTATTATCTCCACATCATGTGGAAGGGGCCTCGCCTCCGTCTTTAGCACAGGTACAGATTCAGGATAGGGGCAAGAGACCCATGATTGATGAGGGTCCTTCAGGAGGTCAGGATATGGGTATCATTGATGTTGATGCTAGCTCGCCTAACTCGGAGCTCAAGGAGATCATCCGAGAGCAAAGGGCTGAGAATGAGTCACTGCAAAAGAAATTGCAGATGGCTAAGTGGGTGATCAACTACTTGGAGTAGCACAACAAACAATTGGAAAATGAGCATGAAATTTATGAGTTGCGGAAGATCCGAGAAGACCGGGAATTGGCCCGAAGGAGACCCGGTGATTTGACACCTATTGATCGAGAATCAATGCTCATCCGGGTGAAAACTCATTTGGAGAAGTTGTTGGTGAAGGCAAACAGGGACAAAGACATGCTTCGTTACATGAAAACTCACTATTGGGCTCGCATGCATGTTTGCAAAGCGAAAATGAAGATCCTCAAGAGGCGTTTGAGCAAAGCGCAAAAACAACGCAAAAGGCCCGATCCACTTCGATTTTTGGCTGAGGCTTCGTTATTTGAGCATGATACATGATGGAGGCTCTTCACTCCAAATTTGGGAAAATTTTGAGAAAATTTTGTCGTTTCAATATTTTTGGCTTTCGAAACAGGTTTTTTGGCTCTACGCGTAGCGAGCAGCACGCGAACCATAAGATGGGGAGGTCCAAATCATAGATGGCTTATAGTTTTGGATTTTTCATGATGAAATACATATGCTCAACCATTTCCAAGGCATTTCATCAAGAACTGGGTGACCAAAAGGCTCAAAAACATCATGAAAATCACCTTTCTGCCACTTTTTGCACCAGCAGGAAGTACTTCTGGGAGAATGAACTTTTGGAGGGTCAAATGGACACCAAATCAGAAAATTCCACTTGGGTTAGAAAGTAGACATCCAGGGCTTTCCAACAAGCCAACCTGAGCTCAATTGGGATGCCATGAAGTGCCCCAAACGCAGGTGGAAAGGCGTGTGGCGCACAGGGCTCAAGCGCGCGGCACACAGGGCTCAGGTGCGTGACACACAGGGTTTTTGGGCACAGTTTTCCTCCTCGGCGCAGCAAATGAAGCCAGTTTGACCATCTTTGACTTGTGATGGGATTTTTCACCCTTCTTGATGTAATTAATGGAACTTTATGTTGATTTTACACTTATTTACCTATTCTACATGACTCATTCATAAAATAGGAAAAATGTAATGAATGAATTGGTTTCCTAGCTTATAGAGGCAAGTTGTTTTGACTGCCGAGATTGTAGTGCTTTGTTTAGAATTGGTTGAAACAGCTCCTAGGATGATGAGATCGACCCCTAGAGGCAAGGGAATGTGTTAGTTTGCCTATATTATGTATTTTCTTAGTCATTTTCAGGGTTGGACTCTTGGGAATAACTTGATACACTATTGTACATAATTTATCTACATTTTTGGCAAAGGAAAGACCAGGATTTTGCAGCACTATTTGGGATTCATGTGGCTTTATGTATTTATGGTGTGTTTCTCTCAGTACTTGTAAGTTGTATATGTGTACCACTTTCCTTATTTAATCTTCTGCAATTAAGCAAATGTTGTGTTAAGGTAGAACCCATAAATTTGCTATGCTCTAGCTTTAAACTTGTTTAATTTTCTATGTTTTCTTCAGTTTAAGGAGAATCCTTAAGACTTCCTTTCTCTCCTTAGCTCCTCACCTATCAGATCTATTCATTCAATCACTTTAAAGGCATCAAAACAATCGCCTATCTTTCCCCAAGTAGACCTCTGTAAAAGCTGTGCCTCATCCCCGCACCCAAAATTGCCTTTCCCTTGAAATCAACAAAACCCTAAAAAATCAATTTCAGAGTCCTTGTACTTCATATCTAGCCTAAAATTAGTCATCAATTTAGTCATCTCAACCTCGTTGATTATATTTTGCCGAGATTGACTCGGAGAGAGCCCTCTCCTATCCTCGTAGGGCTAGCTACGAGGCTGAGCATGGTTTGATGTAGCCTTGAGTCTTACCTTATTTCAGCCTAAGGTAGATTTAAGCGCTAACATCCGGGATGTTGCGACACGCTACTTCACTACCAATTCCACAGTGAGTCCGACTAGTTTATTGGGTCTAGAGAAATTGTAACAATATCTCCATGGGTCCTCCTCCACCCAATGACATGACACGTGGATCCAGTTAAACTATACTCTTGTGCAATGGTCTTTCACAAGACAATGTAGTTTATATGGAATGTAACTTCCGATGTCGAATGGATATTTCTTCATCTCCTCTGCTTCGCCATCCGTGTACTTGAAAGTTTTCACCTCATATAACATGATCCACAATGGAAGAGTGGGCCAACGTGCCTTCTTCTTCCAGTGTAGCCTAGCCAACAATCTTGCCGAGATGTGATATGGTACTTCCTGTATGACAAGTTTTTCTAAGGAAAACTTCGGTAGAACATGCGAAGGCTTTTGTGTGCTATACCTCCATATGAAGGTGCCAAATGGTGAGGCATATCAATCAGCTATGTCGATTAGTGCCTCCATCACTGCCTTTGACATGCAGGGTGGATCCTATTCTAATATTATCTTGTAAACGAAGGTGATAAAATGATCATAAAACTGTGTGATAACTCCTCTGAAGCTGAATTCAGACAACATCTTACAATAAGTGTTCACAGAGGTCTCCACCGATGTGCCCACTTCAAGCTTGGGAACTCCTTATGGGCACAAATTTCATCCAAGATGCAGGCTGGCATGTATATTTCTACTTTCATACCTTCAGGTTGCTGTCGAGCCCTTGTTACCTGTTCCTTTAGCTGGTGAGCCAACATGTCAGACCAGTTACATGCTTTGCCTTCTCTAGACAGTTGGTCTAACATGATCACCCAACTTTGCGGGAAGGTTTCCGTGCTTTCTTGGCCATACAGACGACATGAAAATATGACCAAGTATTGATATGTCTTCTGCAATATCTTTGTCTTGTAGACCTGGTTGGGTGTCATCCTAAATTTATTCATTTCCTTCACCTAGTTCTTCAAGATATCTCTAGAGTTGGCAATGCTACTAGGTATGCTGAAGGGAGTCTCCATGGTGATCACAGGCTTTGACATATGATACATACCTCATATTCCTATGCCCTGACGGTAGCAATATCCATCCCGCTCACGCTGCTAAATGTCATCGTCTTAGGATCAGGGTGCAAGACAATCTAGTGTATCATGTCCGCGTATGAGAGCATGGGATACTTGCATGAAATACGATATAAGCCGTACTTGTCGATGTTCACATAGACTTGGCAGTCTTCGAGGTATTCCCTAAATGTGCCTACAAATGCATCATTGACCTCTTACCATTTTAGCTTGATGTCCTTGTCTATAATCAACTTGGTGTCTTCATAGATCGATAGACTTGTAATATATCGACAGACTTGTAGACAATCACTCAATTGATGCTCCAGTTGCACTTCCATCAGTGTCTTTTAATACTACTCACTTGGAGGCCATTGATCCTGAACTGCTGAGAGGTGGACGAACACCTGCTAGATCTGGAGACATAGCGACATGCATGGAAAGAAATCTATCAGCTAAAACCAAAGAAAACTTGAGGAATGACATGCAACATACCTAGGGATTGGTTAGCGCAATTTTTCATGGGAGGTTGGGAGATCAGTTGCTAGAATTGTGTAAAAGGTAGTACGGGCTGTTTGGGAGGCTGAATGGCTACTGGAGTTGTGTAATGTACAATCCACGCTGGCTTGCTGGATTTGTGCAATACGCAATCTAGGTTGGCCTGCTAGCTGCTGGAATTGCGCAATGCACAATTTTCTGGGCCAATAGTCCCTGTCCCTTAGAATTTCACTATGCAAGACTAGAGGATAATCAATATGTAGAAATGCTCGTTTTCATAGAGGAAGACAAAACCTTCCCTCTCGAGATTGCATAATGCTGTCTTGGTGAGGTAGAGTCCAGGCCAAGGCTACCCAACCCAGCCGATGGGCAACTGAAAGCAAATGTGAATGTGAATGCATGGTGATATTGAGTGTAAGAAGGAGTGAATGATCGTGCATGCAAACAATGAATGAAAGATTCAAAAAATAGAACAACATACATGTGGATGAAACGAGTCGTTGAATCGGTGACCGTTAGTGCAAAATAGTTTCAAGCATGCAACATCAGTGAGATGCTAACAAAAACTAAAATGTGCTAATACAAGATAGTATGCATGTAAACGACAAGAAGTGTCCATATAAATCAAGCAAACAACACTCACAAAATCCTAAACACAAAAGTGACAGAAATGTTACAAAAGACAAGTTAAGCAGACTTACCCATAAATAGTTGAGTTGGATGTGTCAAAGACTCCTGGATGTGTTGTGGGATGTAAGAGCTCCAATATTTCCATGAATAAGTGAGCTTTGAAGTGTCGAATAAATAAGTTTTAGGCTCATGACACGCATGCCAAAAATCTAGGAACAAGCGACACTTGGAGGAAAGGTTCTAAAATTATCTTTGCATGTAACCTCCAGCTGCTAAAAATAGCTCCCTAAAATATAGGGATGCTTTTTGCATGTTGCTTTTTCTATTCAGGAAAAAAGTAGCCCATGCATGCAATCAAAGTTTTCTCGGTCCCGAGTGGAACCAGTCAACTCAATGGCACATGGAACAAGCTGCTCAGCTGAGGGGAAAATTTGCGCATTTCTGGGAGGGAGATGGGCTAACTACCCAGAAGGATTGCATAATTTTTGGGCTGAGCAGTTGATTGCTACCCAGAATTGTGGAATTTCTAGGCTAGAATTCCTACTGGGAGAGATTGCGCATTTTTTCCATTGAAGGGTGACAGGTAGATTTGCGCAATTTTGGAGTCCAGAAGGCTGTTAGACAGGATTGCGCAATTTCCAGAGGGAAGGCTGGTTCCCCTCTATAATTCCACAATTTCTCAAGGGAGCTGCTCAGCCTGTAGCTCGACTAAGTCCAGAGAAACATCTTGTGAGGGGAATGCAACAAGCTATCATGCACAGGCTAGCAGTCTGCCAGAAAATCATTGAAGCTTGTGTACGTGACAAGGCAAGACATGTTATTGAGGAAGGTTGGTAGGGAGGCTCCAAAACAAAGATAAGGAAAATTTTTGGAGGGTGGCTGTTGCTGCTACAACACTTGGTGACACAATAGTAGAACTCCAGCTCTTTAAATGGACCTTGTTCATGAAAAGCAAGTCTAACACCTTCAGAAGTATTGCTTAGTTCTTAGTTCATCTTGGTTTCCAAACTTACTTCATTGTAAGATTTATCATCTGTCAAGATCTTTGTAATTCGATACACATTCCAAGCCAAGTTAACGCATTTTTCCGATTGGGGTTGAGGGGCATATTAGTGCACAAGCAGTATAGTCATCAAAGTTTTAGTTTCATCTCTAGTGTTGCTCTGCTACTAGTAGGCCTGGACAGTACCCTTGCGGATTCACACAGGAACACAAGCATCGATCCACTGCTAGCAAGCCTGGTCAGTACCACGGTAGAGTTACTTGCATCACCTATTTGCACAGGAAGCCTTTCTCTTCTTTCGTATTATTCATTTTTCATTTTTTTTTCAAAATTTTTCACTTTTTCATTTTCATAACTGTGCATAGCACTTATTCATTTAAGAGGTGAAAGAGGGATCCCAACTTATTGAGAGTAGAAGAGGTTTTTCCTTTAGACAAGTAGTTTATTATATACCTCTAACATGCCTGTTAAGGTTTTACCCCTTGTTAGAGTCCTATAGTGATAGGATTCATAATTTTGAATTGGCTAAAGTTAAGTGTTATAAAATTGTACATACCTTTGCTTTCTGCAAATGTTTTCCATATTAAAATTAAAAAATATTTTCCTAAAAGAAATATCAAAGGACAAAAAGAATAAGAAAATATCAAAAAATGAAAATATATGAGCCCCAAACAAGAAAAACAGATCATGAAAGTGTGCAAGTCTAAATGCCACTACTATTTTACTTCTTCTACAAATAATGGTTGTGTGCAGCTTATCATACATACCACAACCCATAGTAGTCAAACTGCTTAATCTTGACTATTTCATGCTTTGAATTTTATGTTTATAGTTAGAGAATAAAATCTGACCAAACAGCTTAGTCTTGGCAGATCATTAGATAGGTAGAGAAAATAAAAGGAGCTCATCAGTTTAATTTGAGCCCTTGGAAAATATAAGGTTAAGAGTAGATAGTTTTTTTTATAAAAGAAAAAGGATGATAATGGTCTGTTAGCCTAAATGCACCCAAATAAATGAAGAAAAAATGTTTGGGTAAGTAATGGGTAAGTAGAAGAAAGGTTGCTGAAGTATAAAGTTGATTGCACAAAAGTACATGTTTCATGCTTAATCATATCTTTCAATGTGCATGAGTCGTAAAGAAAACAAAATTAATGGTTTACAAGTTCACTTAATTAACTCCCCCTCATTCATTTCATCCCTATACTTACTAATTTCCCCATCTGTAAGTAAGTTCTAGTACTGGAAATCCTTAAAGTCATAAAGTCTCAGAGCATTTCTCTGACTTTTAGTGGGACCGAACCCTCGATTTAATGACTTATGGACATCAAGTGTTATAATTCCCCTCATAAAATTCATTTTCCTTCATTACCCTAATAAAACCACTTTTCCTAAAGTTAAACTCCATTTGCCTATGAAAACTAAACAACGTCATGTTAGATACCATTTCATTCAAAAAACCCACGAATTTTTTTTATCCTAAGTATAAGTGTATGTGAATACATTACGCAAATATTACATTATGCTTAGTTGTATTTTCATTCCCACACATTCATTTCATATTAAATTTTAACTTAATTATATACTTCCGATATGTTTTTTCATATATATAAATAAGTCCTGTATTTAAATATCCCAACCCTTAGTATAATTATAAACAATACTTTTACCCCCTCTTTCATACCCCCAACAAAACTTATTAATTTACCATTTCTCGGTAAAGCTAAGTTAATCTTGTCATTAAATCCCATTTGATCGTTTAATCCCATCATTAACTCCAAATAATCCCAAACTGCCAAGGATTAAAGTCCTGGTCCCCCCCAAAACCTTTGCCCATTTCGTCCATGCACATCTTTCACCCAGCTCTCATCCGATCATTAGCGCTCACATCCGACGGTCCACAGCCATATTGGGTTCACTCGACACCTGACCTGATAAAGTGGTTTTCCCCTAGCCCCCATATGCTACATGTCACAAGCTAACATAAATCGGGTGACCTCACCAAAATACCACATCCTCCACAAAAGCGGTGTGATGACCTCCAATATTGCCTCCTCGCTAAACCTAAAACCATTGACTGTTCATATTATAAAATTCCACACCAATTTAGCCATTACCCGTTAAAACCACAAAAACCCTCATTTTCATGCCTTTTGCTTAGTTACACAGCAAAACCTATCAAACCCTTCTGGTGCCACCCTGAGCCTCTAAGACATGATTTCACCATGGATTCCATCCCAAACACCTTCCGGACTCTATCCACAGTTCTTCCTAGTTTTCGTACAACCTCCGGTCACCTCCTCGCAGACCTGTGTTTTATTAACAAATTGTTGCATTTTGCAGGTAATTAGCAAAAGACCAGAGCTTGGATAAATAGTTTTGATACTAGTCACAAAACTTGTTTACTCCAAAACTCGAAAGGAAATCTATTTAAAAACCTTCATTTAGAAGAAGAAAATAGTTATACACAAAATAATGAAATAAACCATTGACACAAAGACATTGACTGTTAAAACAAAGAAACCAGACAGAGCATACAATCAAAAGACAAACAGATCAAACATACAGAAAGTTGATCAATATCCATTACCATATGTTGATACATATAAAGAACTAAATAATTTACTATTGAAATACACAATAAAAATTTAAAATGTATAGTAAAAGAAAAAACACAGTAAAGAATATTGACAGGTCATCAAAGCAAAAGTGTATCAGATGAAAGAGTATCAATAAAAGTGTATCAGACTGAAAAATCAAAGTGAAGATAGATGAAAAAATAGAGTAGTCAAGGTAAATAGTAAAAGTAAGCATGGAGGAAGTAAGGGTTAAGTAGAGATGAAAACACTTTCACCAGCAACAATGAAGTTTATCCAAAGTAAAGGTGAAAACAGTTAAAAGTAAATTAAGGTTAAAAGATGAATCAGAGAAGGAATTGTACATTTTCTAGAAATTTCATGTTTAAGTCATTTGCAGAAACTATTGTGGCCAATACAATATTCATTTTTAGAAAATGGAGGAGGTTTGTGTTCCCAAAAGACCAATATAAAACAACCTGTCTCACTTTTTACACAGGTATTGCAAAAGGGGGGGTAAATGCATATCTTCACAACCTATGTTCCGGACTGTGAAAAACCCTCTTTTTCACATCTGTTTTCAGAGCATATTGTGAACAACTAGAGATAAATTTTGGAGAACTGAGAGAGGTTTATCTCAATAACATACTTATCTATAATAACCTCTTTCACTTTTTACATATCTATTTAAGATTGAGATATACAAAGGTATCACTGGACCCTAATTTTGCAAAAGTTCTGGGGAAGAATGCATAAAGGAAGGAGGTAGTCAGTGATTTGGAAGCCTCGTCATCAATTAACAATTTCTATCAAATTCAAATTTGTCTTCTGTCACAATCAATACATAAATATAGTGCCAAATAGATTCATTAGTTTTGAGTGTCCTTTATTTAAGTTCTATTAATGTAAAACCGTTTGAGATACTTGTAAAACCAACCTTGATATTTTTTCAAGATATTTCACTTTAGAATTTGTATAAATACTTCTTCATTTGAAGTATTTGGAGGTGGATTATATTAGACATTTATATAGAATTTTTTTATCAAGATTACCCAAAAGGTTATTGTATCAGTTGATGAGCCAGCAAGCTGGATGGATTAATAAAGATCAGACTTTTCCAAGGATTCATGTGTTGAGTGAATTTCAGACAAGTATTTTCATGTTTTATTGTCATCTTTCTCAATGTTATTCACAATATTAAATGTGTTTCTCAATCTAAATGCTATAATTGGAATAATATTTTAGAACTTGTTTAATCACACTCTGTTTTAATAGCTAAGAATTTGAATGTTTTCTGCTGATATTTAAATTAAATAATTCTTAATTGCTCTTTGGTTTAAATTGATTTCATTAATAATATAAGTTAAAGGATCCTTAATTGACCTTTGATTTTGATTACCCTATCCTTCCTCATTCATTATCTCGGTCTGAGAACCCTTAACTGCTTTCTCACCCCAAGTGAAACCCTTTCACACCTTTGTCTCAAATATCTGAAATACACTCTGTTTTCTTGCCCTTGGAGCATCCCCTTTACTGAGTTAATCTAGTTTTGTTTACTTATTAGTTGACTCCATAGCCCAATGGTATAAAAGACATCAATTTATCCATCTGTATAAGCAGATCCCACCATCCAATATCAAACAAAAATCAAACACCCATTGAACAACCATATCTAGCTTAAAAACATCATAACTAAAACAAAGTTAAGTTTTAAAGAGAGAGCCCTCTTTGAGCATTAGGAAGGCTAGGTCCTGATCTCCAAAAGTGGTTTGTGGTTACCTCGGTGATTTATTTCTTTAACCTTGAGAAAATACTAAGCGCTAACATAATGGCAACCATACTACGGATGACTAACATTTTCTCATAAATATTTTACAGTTTCAGATATGATCTATGATGGTGGACAATGATCAGACACACAAAGTAAAATCATCCACCTGGTGACCCCAAATCAATTTCACAATCAAGACTCCACTAGAGGAATGAACCTGAAATAACAATATGGGAAGATCAAGTTTCTAACTGGGATTGTTATCCAAGACATCATGTTTTTTCTTATCAAGAAGATTTTTCAATGTATATTGTATTTTAGAGAAGATATTAAATTACTTTTTAATTATTTTCCTGTGAAAATTGTAAATATAAAATCTCCTTACGCATTTGAGTAGCATTCTTCTGAATCTTATGATGGCCATTTTCAAATCAAGAAATCTCAAATAATCAAGAATGATCTTACAATCCCTGTACATATTCCTTTACCTTGGAAAATTCCTGATAGGTATAAGCCACTCATCTTACCTCCTACACTCCATGTTTTCCCTAACAATTATTACAAGTATCTCCCTAGGTTTTATGGAGAGAATGGCATCACTACCCAAAAAAATATTCAAGGTTTTGATAATTATCTGGACTTAGTTGAGATTGATGAAGATGATGTTATTATCAGGCTTTTTTCTCTTTCTTTGCAAAGTAAAGTAAAGAGTTGGTTCGAGAATCTACCTATGGCAAGCATCTCAAATTTCCAATAGTTTGTCAAAATTTTCCTTGATAGATGGATAATCAAAGTCAATATTTTTGTGATCATAGAAGAATATAATCAATTGAAAAGACATCCAAATGAAACAATACAATAACTTTCTAATAGATTTAATCAAATCTATTATTCAATACCATAAAATATAAGACCTCCTCTTGATTCAAGTCTCTTGCATTATCCAAAAGCATTTGATCCAGAGATAGAATTTCAGCTAAGAGAAAGAAACCCCTCAACACTAGAACATATGCATAACATTGCAGTAGATGTAGAAGTTAATCTTCAAATTAGAAGAGAAAAGTCGAAAGCAAGAGTGGAGAGGAACAACACTGTAGAGGTAAAAAATGACATTTTGGTATGAAAAATAGAGGAAAGGATACAGAAGATCACCATGAAAGGTAATTTTTTTGTTCAAAATCACCATGACACATTTATTTCACAAAAAGAAGAGGTTGATAGCCATGAACAAATTCTTGCTAATTCCAACTACCATAGATCATAAGATAGATTTATAGAGCAATATGTGGAGAGGCAATCTATTGATCTAATGTGTATGCTTTATGACATTACTTCTTTTAATGATTTGCCTAAATATGATCAGTATGATGATAATTAATTTTCTTCAAATTAAAGATAACTTTACAAATGAATCAGAAGCTAGTTTGGGGAATAAGGAAATTTAGTTTCAACAACTTGAGAATAGTGATCATCTTGTTCATTTCAGTTATGAGAATGAAGAAGAAAGAGTAGAAAATTTGGAAATAAGTGAAGGTTCTTTGCCTCTTTGTTTTGCTTCATTTCAGTTTATCGGAGACAATTTTAAAGAAACAAAAAATCAACAGTCTTTTCGTATTGTTATTAACAACAAAGAAGACAATAAAACTCTTGATCAAGATTCTTCATTTTCATAGTTACAGTTATCAAATTTCTTTGAAAATCCTGATCAGATGACACATGGAAGTTCTATACCATTATGTTTTGAATCATTTCAATTTTTAAAGGAAATGTGGTATAAAATCTCTAAAGAAAAGGATGAGCAGCTTGTAGAAATCTATGAATTTGCATTTAAACCTATGTGCAATAATTTCCAGCAATTGTTCGAAGTTTTTTATGAACTAATGGCTGATATGTTAGATGATGGATGAAATCAAAATTTCTTTTCTCTAACTAACTATGAGATTCAGTATTAAGATCGTAAAGGTTTCACAAGTCAAACATTTCAGATATCATCAGAAAGCTTATCTAAAAATCTGCAAGGTGATAAAGATGAAAATGACATTTCACTTTCATGGCATGGAGGCCATCCGGAGCAATTGTACAGTTACTTAGATCAGTTAAACGTTAGTGTATATATATTCTGGAAGAACCTTTTATACAGTTTCTAGATTCAACAAAGGAAATCAATTATTTCCTTATCTTCTCATTTGCTGACAAGGTTCTAATTGGCTTTAGAATCTCATTTTTAATCACAAACAAGCACAAACATCAAAATTCACCAATGTATATTATGCTTGAATGGTTACATTGGTTGTTTCATTTTACCTAACCAGTAGTGGGACAACAAATTAGAGTAAGTAGGTAGGATTTAAGTTTGAATAAATTCAGTTTTTCAACAACAAGTTTATTTCAAATTAGATTTCAGTACAACATGTGTTAGACTTCAGTTTACAGAAAAGGCTATGATTTCAGTTTAGTTTATTTCAGGTCATATTTCAATACAACATGTATCAGATTTCAGTTTGCAGAAAAGGCTATGATTTTAGTTCAAGATTTTCAGTCACAAAGATTATACAATAAGGTAGAAATCACAGAAGAGAAATTTACAATGTAACTTCAGTCAAAATTCAAAGGCTATTGATATTAAAGTTCTTGACATTTTTCCAATAAATTCCATCCCCATGTGGAGCCACTGTTAGAGTCCTATAGTGATAGGATTCATAATTTTGAATTGGCTAATGTTAAGCCTTGCAATATTGTACATACCTTTTCTTTTTGCAAATTTTTTCCATATTAAAATTAAAAAATATAAAGAGGGTATGTCCTAAAATAAATATCAAAGGACAAAAAGAATAAGAAAAGATAAAAAAAATGAAAATATATGAACCCCAAACACAAAAACAGATCATGAAAGTGTGCAAGTCTAAATGCCACTACTATTTTACTTCTTCTGCAACTAATGGTTGTGTGCAGCTTATCATACATACCACAACCCATGGTAGTCAAACTGCCTAATCTTGACTATTTCATGCTTTAAATTTTCTGTTTATAGTTAGAGAATAAAATCTGACCAAACACCTTAGTCTTGGCAGATCATTAGATAGGTAGAGAAAATAAAAGGAGCTCATCAGTTTAATCTGAGCCCTTGGAAGATATAAGGTTAGAAGTAGATAGTTTGTTTTATAAAAGAAAAAGGATGATAAGGGTCTGCTACCCTAAATGTACCCAAATGAATGAAGAAAAAATGTTAGGGTAAGTAATGGGTAAGTAGAAGAAAGCTTGCTGAAGTATAAAGTTGATTGCACAAAAGCACATGTTTCATGCTTAATCATATCTTTCAATGTGCATGAGAAGTAAAGAAAGCAAAAACAACGGTTTACAAGTTCATTTAATTAACTCCCCCTCATTCATTTCATCCCTATACTTACTAATTTCCCCATGTGCAAGTAAGTTCTAGTACTAGAAATCCTTCAAGTCATAAAGGCTCAGAGCATTTCTTTGACTTTTGCTGGGGCCGGACCCTCGACTTAATGACTTATAGACATTAAGTGTTAGAATTCCCCTCATAAAATTCGTTTTCCTTCATTACCCTAATAAAACCCCTTTTCCTAAGGTTAAACTCCATTTGCCTATGAAAAGTAAACAACCCCATGTTAAATACCATTTCATTCAAAAAACCCACAAAAATGCTTTATCCTAAGTATAAGTGTATGTGAATACATTGCGCAAATATTGAATTATGCTTAGTTGTATTTTCATTCCCATACATCCATTTCATATTAACTTTTAACTTAGTTATATAATTCCCGATACGCTTTTTCCCATATATTAAATAAATTTTGTGTTTAAATATACCAACCCTTAATTTAATTATAAACTATACTTTTACCCCCTATTTCATACCCTCGAAAAAGCTTCTTAATTTACCATTTCTCGGTAAAGCTAAGTTAATCCCATCATTAAATCCCGTTTGATCATTTAATTCAATCATTAACTCCAAATAATCCCAAACCGCTAAGGATTAAAGCCTTGCCCCCCCTTCCCTGAAACCTTTGCCAATTTTGTTCATGCACATATTTCACCTAGCTCTCGTCCGATCATCAACGCTCATATCCAATAGTCCATAGCCATATCAGGTTCACCCGACACCTGACCTTTACCTACACCATAAAGTGGTTTTCCCTGGCCCACATATGGTATGTGTCACGTGCTAACATAAATTGGGTGACCTCGCCAAAATACTGCCTCCTCCACAAAACTAGTGTGATGGCCTCCGATATCGCCTCCCTGCTAAACCCAAAATCACTCACTGTTCATAAGATAAAATTTTGCACCAATTTATCCATTACCTATTAAAACCCCAAAAACCCTCATTTTCATGCCTTTTTCTCAGTTACATAGTGAAACCTATCAAACCCTTCTGACACCACCTTGAGCCTCTGAGACATGATTTCACCATGGATTCCCTCCCGAACACCTTCCAAACTCTGTACACAGTTCTTCCTAGTTCCAGTACGGCCTCTGGTCACCTCCTCGCAGACCTATGTTTTATTGACAAATTGTTGTATTTTGTAGGTAATTAGCAGAAGACCAGAGCTTGGATAAACATTTTTGATACTAGTCACAAAACTTGTTTACTTCAAGACTCGAAAGGAAATCTATTTAGAAACCTTAATTCATAAGAAGAAAAAAGTTATACATAGAACATAAAAAGAAATCATTCACACAAAGATATTGGCTATTAAAACAAAGGAACCAATCAGAGCATACAATCAAAAGACAAAGAGATCAAACATACAGAAAGTTGATCAATATCCATTACCATATGCTAATACATATAAAAAGGTAAATAATTTACTGATGAAATACACAATAAAAAGTTAAAATGTATAGTAAAAGTCAAAACAAAGTAAAGGACATTGATAGGTCATCAAATTAAAAGTGTATCAGATGAAAGAGTATCAGTAAAAGTGTATCAGATTGAAAAGTCAAAGTGGAAATAGATGAAAAAACAGAGCAATCAAGGTAAACAGTAAAAGTAAACATGGAGGCGGTAAGGGTTAAACAGAGATGAAAACACTTTCACGATCAAAAATGAAGTTTATCCAAAGTAAAGGTGAAAACAGTTAAAAGGAAATTAAGATTAAAAGATGAAATCAGAGTAGGAATGGTACATTTTCCAGAAATTTCCTGTTTAAGCCATAATTTTTCAAAAACTATTGTGTCTAGTCCAATATTCATTTTGAGAAACTGGAGGAGGTTTGTGTTTCTAAAAGGCCAATAAAGAAAAACCTATCTCATGTTTTACACAAGTATTACAAAAAGGGGGATAAATGCATATCTTCACAACCTATTTTTTAGACTATGCAAAATCCTGTTTTTGACATTTATTTATAGAGAATATTGTGAACAGCGGGAGATGAATTTTGGGAAACTGGGAGATTTTTTTCTCAATAACATACTTATCTACAATAACCTCTTTCACATTTTACATATCTATCTTGGATTGAGATATAAAAATGGATCACTGGACCCTAATTTTGCAAACTTTTTGGGGCATAATGCATAAAGGAAGGAGGTAGTTAGTGACTTGGAAGCCTCATCATCAATTAAGAGTTGCTATCAAATTCTAATTTCTCTTCTTTGTCACCATCAATCCATAAATATAGCGCCAAATAGATTCATTGGTTTTGAATGTCCTTTATTTAAGTTCTATTAATGTAAAACAGTTTGAGATATTTGTAAAACCAATCTTGATATATTTTCAAGATATTTTTGTTTAGAATTTGTATAAATACTTCTTCATTTGAAGTATTTGGATGTGGATTCTATTAGACATTTCTATAGAATATTTGATCAAGACGACCCATAAGGTTATTGTATCAGTTGATGAGCCAGCAAGATGGATGGATTAATAAAGGTCAGACTTTTCCAAAGATTCATGTGTTGAGAGAATTTCAGACAAGTATTTTCATGTTTTATTGTCATCTTTCTCAAAGTTATTCATAATCTTAAATGTGTTTCTGAATCTAAATGCTATAACTGGAATAATATTTCATAACTTGTTTAATCACACTCTATTTTAACAGTTAAGCATTTGAATGTTTTCTTCTGATATTTAAATTAAAGAATTCTTAATTGCTCTTTGGTTTAAATTGATTTCATGAAAAATATAATTTAAAGGATCCTTAATTTCCCTTTGATTTCGATTACACTATCCTTCCTCATTCATTATTCGGGTCTAAGAACCCTTAACTTCTTTCTCAGCCTGAGTGAAACCCTTTCACCCCTCTGTCTCAAATATCTGAAATACACTCTGGTATATTGCCCTTGGAACATCCCCTTTATTGAGATAATATAGTTTTGTTTCCTTATTAGTTGACTCCATAGCCCAATGGTCTAAAAGGCATCAATTTATCCATCTATCTAAGTAGATCCCACCACCCAATATCAAACAGAAATAAAACTTGAACAATCATATCTAGCCTAAAAACATATTAACTAAAAGAAGTTAAATTTTAAATAGAGAGCCCTCTTTGAGCATAAGGCTAGGTCCTGATCTCCAAGAGTGGTTTGTAGTTACCTTGGTGATTTCTTTCTTTAACCTTGAGAAACTACTGAGTGCTAACACCCCTCACCTTACTCTACTTGATAAATTGCCAAGGGTTAATCCAAAAACAACTCACAAGAGTAGGTGACACTAGTTAGCGTGCAAGCATTGTGTTGTCATCAAGGTTCACTTTGAGCAATACATATTCTCCATCAACGTATCATGGACCAAAAGTAATAAGTTCTTCATACAGAGGTAGGATGACAAATAACCAAGTAGTGATCGCTGCACAAGTCCTCCTGTACTTTTCCCAAATTGTTTCAAGAGTCGCACACAGCTTCATGTGAAACTAACCTACGAACAAAAAACAAGCAAAAAAACAATAAATCAAAGTAGAAGTAGAAGTAAATGCTAAAGCAAAGTGAGTAAGCAAACAAGCAAGCAGACAAACAAACATGCAAAGAAAGTAATAAAACAAGAATGGAAGCAAACAAACTAAAAGAAAACATTACTCCTACTCCTAAGCTAACGATGCTTGGCCCTGATCACGTGAAGTGATATTTCTAATGCAACCACTAGTGCATTGGTTGACCCATGTTGGTGAAGGCTTGGTCCATGAGCAACCTAGTTGTGCGAACCAGCAAACAAGAAAGATATAACAATGAATACAAACACACTTCATGTTTAAAAGTGTCCACAGGACATAAGTGAGTGCAAGTACATGACATCTAGTCTGTGGAATTATCATGGTGGTGTACGACACTGTGTGTAGCTGTGAAGCATACACATACTCTTGACTGTGACATGCAAGTAAATGATAGAAACAAAGACAACTTGCGTCATTCATGTGTGCTTGCAATGTAAGATTCCTCCAATGCATGAGCGATGGGATCATGCAGTTCGAGTGGAGGAAGCATGATCTGTGTGTGAGATTTGATCTTCAATGCATACAGATGAGTGATGAGGAGCCTCGAGTGATTGAATAATTTCCTGATCGGAAGTGAAACGAACCTCAAGACAACGAGGGCCTGACATAACCATCAGCTCGAGCTGAAGTGCCTCGGTAGTCTCGGGAGTTTCGACTTCATCGTTAGATAGATCATCATAAACAGGTGGCTTCGAAAAATAAACTGTGATAGAATCATGATTGTGATTGAACATGGGAGTAAATAGATCATGACATCTACGATCAGAAAAAACAATTATTTCATCTACATCCTCATGATATGATAAATCAAATAGAGGGGTAGATGAGAAGCGATCAAATTCATCCTCTATGTTTTTGGAAAAGGTAGATGAAAAGTCAAGTGGATTTTCAATGAATAATTTATCCTCTCCATTGTCGGATGATGGGTTGACATCCAGTGTGTCCTACGAGTGATCAACAATGGGTGCATCCATAGATGAAGATACACATGTGAAATCACAAATGGCAGGTTCATCAAAGATGTCAGGAAAGAATGGAGGAGGCTCAAACAGAAGGGAGTCATCCTTCGCTGAGTGTTGATGCTCAAAATCCCAATCATACTGTTCATGAATGATAGCACATGTTGGTTGTGCAACACCAACTCCGTCGATGGCTTGATCCTCGTTCACAACAAGTGTAGAGTCTGGAATGGAAGAAGACAAGACATTATCATTCAGAGGATCATCTAAGTACGAAGACAAAGGTTATGATACAGAATTCATATGACAACTTGTTGGATTCACAACCAAATCTATGTGAAAATTAAGAGAAGTGATGTTGGGAGGATGTGACAACTAAATAGATGTGTGTGCCTGATCTCCCATGTCACTCTACAGTGGTGGGGTTGTTTGATGAGGGGACGACAGATAATCACTTGTGACAGTGATTGTATCCATCTGTCATTCCGCAACTCCATCATTGAAGTATGTTTAGTGAGGCTTGGGCTCATATTTCTTCTTGGGATTGACAAATTTGATAAAGCAATACTTGAATCTATCAATGAGATATTGAAACTTCATTTGTCTTTTCGGAGCTTGAAACTACAAAACACGGAAGCGTTGCGAAAAATCATCAGGCGATTCATGCAGCATCTTTTTTTGTTGTAACAGTTTGTGGTCAAGATGTTCTAGATCAAAATGATGGAAAGTATCTTCATTGAGATCACAAAAGTGCTCAAGTGAGTGCATGTTGTCAGTTGGTAGGCTGCACAACCATCGTAGTAGGGATTCACGAAGTGTGTATGCAACCAACAGACTGGCCTATTTGTCATAACATCCATCTTCCTCGTTAAGAATGGAAAGGAAGTCATGTAAGAACACAGGCCAAGACACTTCGTCTTCACCATCATACGTGTATTTAGATAAGAGATAAAAAAACTCCCTCCTGATGTGGACAAGTTCGAAATGCAAAAAAAATCATGCAGGGTTGAATGTGAGATATTCCATGATAAATGTGCAAAGGTTCAAAATAGGATGAGAGGACACAACTTGTCATCTGGCCCTCCTTCTAGCGCCAGAAATGTTGATGGTGCTAGACCCGCTAACATGTCAGGGATCTCCCCGTTAAGAATTCCCAATTAGACCTCAGATCGTTTAGTGTAGGAGTCCTAGCAGTGGGTCGTGTGGTATCGCCTTGATCACGGTTTCACACAGAGGCAAGTAAGATGTCCCTATTGGTATCAAGGGTGTGACATATGAAGTAAGTCAAGGAAGGTGCATGAGTCATTCTAACACATGGAGGGTGAGGTGAGTGCACCCCTTGGAAACCTGTGAAAGCACGCAGTTAAGAAGGGAACACATGAGCAAAGATTCATCACAGCATGAAAGGAAAGTAAGTTAGCAATCAAAACAGATGGTTAAACCAACATCACATTTTAGAAAGATTCAAACATACATATATAGAGAATAGCTATACATGCATGCATAAGAAAATAGATACATATATCATTTAGAGTAAACAAGATAGCTGGAATACAATACGACATATGCATGAAATGTGTTGGCTCTATTATATTAAGAAGTGTAAGTTCTAGTCATACAATACATCCATTTCCAACCACTAGTTCCGATAGTGGAACATTACAACCATTGTCGTCTGGTCCTCCAAAGAGATATACTAGCTCTACGTAGTGAGAAGCCAAGTCTCATTACAATACTATCCAAGCTCTCTCTAAGATAGTCCTATCAGAAGTTTGGATGACCAAAATCCTTTACAATGAGTTATGAGGGACTATTTATAGAAAAGGGTGGGGAGATTCTTGACATTCCCCTTCATGACAATTTATCTACCCTCATGACTCTTCATGCACTCTATGACGATTACATCCAACTATCGACACTTGAACTTACACTTGACAAGACGCTACATTAGAATGGACATGTACCCATGTGAGACAAAATGGCTTGAGCAAGCCATGCAAGACATCATTATGAATCGGAAAACTATTGGAAGACAAAATCTTTGACATCCTCATGGTGGTTGATAGTAGTGAACTGATGCCAAGCTTAGTAGTTTGTGATGGTGTCCATTTACTCTAAGGTGACACCTTTCTGGAAATTAAATCTTGCCTCCATATCATCCAGGTATATTGCTCGGGATCCTCTGTCCAACTCGTCTGATAGCATGCACATCATCACCTTGAGGGTGGCTAGACCAACAACATACTTATGCATGGTGTCTGCACTAATAAACAAGTCTGGGTTGGTGGCTATGTGCATCAACTCGTCAAAGTATGATTCAAGCTCTAGTCATACATGTGCCTTTGTCTCCGCCTAGGTGAGTGTCCCAATAGATGGGATCGCATGTGCGCACACAACAACATTCATACTTTGGAATACCCATGCATGGGAAGCTTGTAGACTAGTGATGAGCTGCGGGAGATCTTCCTAGTTCTGGATCTGACTTCGAATGTGTGCCTTCAGCTCAACCACTCTAGGCTTCATCATCTTAGGTAAGTGTAGCAGGGCTCCCTTGTATCTCATTGTCCATGTTTGCATGTAATCAACAACAACATTACCTTTGACAAGATATGTGCCCTTTTAGCAAATTGCTGCTACCAACCGTTGAGATGGAAAACTGCCTTATGCATAGTACCAAAGTTGGTATACAATGCCTACAGACTGTGTCATGGGGCAATACTTCATCTAATATTTCCTTATTCAATTATACTCGGGCAAATTCTCTAACCAATTCTCCTCCTTGCTTGGCCGTTTGTAGCTCCTTAGCCGTTCGTTCTTTCTCAGCTATCAGGAAGCGAACACTCGAGCTAGTGGCTTTGACATATTCTCTGGTAGCATCAACCAATGTTGCTGGATGTTTGTGCACGTTAGACATGATCACTGATTTTTCAAACTGCGCAATAGATGTATGATCATCTAGAGTTGAAACTCTGCAAGATTGCAAAACTCTATGTTGAGACTCGTCGAATGAGATGTTGTGCATCTCTCCTTTCGACTGATCACAAAGGATCTAAGTGTCTCCTTGATCACTTGGGACTTGCTCCTCTTTTGGATGTGGTGAATCTCATTGATCAACCTCTTGTTGATGAGGCATGAGGCATTGAGGTCAATATCTTGATCTAACTCCTGTTGCTCAATATTCTTATCCATCTATTGAAGTGCTTGCTATATCTCCTTAGTGAAGTCCTACTCCTGTGATGGTTCACCTTGTCTCCCTGATGTCAGCTATTATGATGAGTCTACTATCTGTATAGGTGTAGTTTCATCTATATGTACAAGTTGTGCCCCCTGTTGTACATGTTCCTGTTGCGCTTCCTTCTCCTTTCTATGCAACTCTTTTTCCTTCCGAAGTTGCTCCTTCAACTCCTACAAATCCTTCTCTATTCCATCCATTCTTTGTTTTTCCCTCTGCCTTTGCACATTTCTCTTGTCGCGTTGTTGCCTCTTCGCCTCTATTTCCAAATATTCTTCCTGCATAAGTGCATTTGCTCAGAACGTGTAGTTGTGCTCTTCCTTCGTGCTATCGATAATCTTCCTCTAGCCCTTATCGCACAGTGGTATGTTTACCTCTACTTCTACTACTTCTGGTGCTCTTCGAGATGCTCCTTCACACTTCTTCACTACCCATTCCATAGTGAGGCTAACTGGTTCATTAGGTCTGGAGAAACTGTCACAATATCTCCATGGGTCTTCCTCTTCACAATGACATGCCCGGTGGATCTAGTTAAAATGTACTCTTGTGCAGTGGTCTTTCATAAGACAATGTAGGTCATACATGTTAAGATATTCCGAGACATAGGAATAGTTAAGTATAACTTGGTCTAGTATAGAGTTAGGTAAAGTGTGTTTCTTTACTATGTACATTTGTAACTTACAATCCGACAGTCACGATATGTAGTGATCCGACGGTTCATTCTTTCCTCGGTATTACCGACACTTGATCCATGGCTTAACACCTGATTGGTCCATGAATTCTATTTAGAGTGCATGGAGGGTCATTTGTAGGTTAACCGTTCATGAAAGAAGCTTATGTAAATTTTCATTCTTTTATTAATAAATTGCCTGAAGTGGCCGCGTTGGCTCGAGCTGTGGACTATTTCCCTCTTTGAGGGTTTTAACCACGTCAAAATACTGGTGTATTGATCTTTGATCTGTTTGTGAGTGGTGTCATTTTGGTGTTTTGTCTGAGGCAATTACCCTGTAAATTCCTACATGGTATCAAAGCTATTTGAGGGCCACGTCCGTTGGTGATCCAAATCTGAAGTCGGTAGAACTACATCTGACTGCCATCTCCTAGATATGTTGTTTATGACTGCTTTCGGGCAGAGAGGAGTACTATTTTGTGTTGGGAGCATCTGTTCCAGTGAGGAACCCCTTTCGTTTCACGTGAAAAGGTTTCCGGTAGCCCTAGCTGCGTCATTTTTAAGATCTGGAGGTATACAGTGTTTATCTGTAATTTACAGTTATTTTCTCTCTATTTATTTCGGTTTCAGTTTATTTAGCTCTTTTTTTATTACCAGATCTATACCTTTCATTTCTGCGTATTCTCTTTGCCCTACGACTCTGTGCGATCTGGGCAAATCATAAACAGAAAGGAAGGATTGTTCTCATGCGTATGCTCTTTTCCGCTGCGCCTTAGTGTGATCTCGGAAAATCAGAAACATTGAGGAAAATATTTAGTTTTCGGGTAAAGCTAACTTTAAGCCATAAGGCTTGTTTTTTTTGTATGTCCGTGTTGGGTTTTGTGTTTTTGTTTTGTAGGAAGAAAAATAGCTTTCTCAAGCAAGCACGCAATCCAAAGCTTCAATGACTAAAAGAAAACAAAGCCCCCCCCCCTCTCTCTCTTAAACTTTTTGTATAGCTCACTTGGTTCAAAGCTAATTTATGAGAGTAGAGGTCTTGGGTTCAAATCTCATTTTTTAAGGGGCATTTTTTTTTCATTTCTGCACATTCCCGCACTTTGTCAGCGCCTTCATCACTTTTTTTCAAAAAGCCATAACTTCTTCATCCGAAATCCTTTTTCAGAGCCGTTTTTTTTTAACCAGCCTAATTTTTCGAGATCTTTCCATTGGAACACTTAGTTCCAGCATATATAGCTTCAGTTTTTTTTAAAATGGACAGTTCATGCCAAGTTATTCTTGACAACGCCAACTACTTCTAATGGTGGTCCTACATTGTGGATTTACTTAGAAGTAAAGGTCTTTACCGAATAGCCTCAGGCCAAGAAACCAAGCCAAAAGATGAAGAGAAAGTATCCAAATAGGAAAATAGGCAAGATCAAGCATGTGGGTTGATAGGGATGTTTATCTCTCCTGATCTTAGATTCCATGTTGCTAAACTTGATACTCCCGATGAAGCAATGAAGCAAATTACTAAAGTTTTTGGAATAAAAAATGAACTTAGAGCCCATCAACTTGAAATGAGTTGCTTACATTGGACCCCAATAATTTTTCTTGCATTGAAGATTTCTTTTCCAAGTTCAAGACCATTAGACTTCTCTTGGAAGGTGTTAAGGTTAAGAAAGAAGATAGTGCCCTTATCTATTGCATTCTTACCAAGTTGGGACCAACCTACTCTGTGTTTGTTTCCACCTTCTATTCTACAAGAGAAGCCTTCATTTCTCAGGGACATGACTACAAACCCCCTTCCTTTGATGCTTTTTGTGATTCTTTAATAAGAGAATAAGAAAAACTCTTACACCTTGGTCTTCTTAATCTTGGAAACTCTTCTAAGAAAGCATTAACCGCCCAACAGCAACCAAACCCAAAGAATCCTAAGAAGTTGTATCCTAAAAAGAATGGTCCTAAACCAAACAAGGGTCCTAGGCAATTTCAACCTCAAAATGAAAAATCATTTCACCAGAATGATAAGGCAAATAAAAATAAAGGGAAGAAGACTGATAGACATTGTAACTTTTGTAATCGAGATGGCCACTTAGAATCTAAATGCTTTAAGAAGATGGAAGCCTTGGAAGCAGCAATGAAGAAGCATAACATCCATTTAGAGCACTCTTCAAATTCATCTTTAGGAATGGCACTTTCTGCATGTGGTTGTCAAGCATCTCGGTCTGGCTATGCACTAAATGTATCTTCTTCCTCTCATTCTCAAGAGTGGCTCATTGATTCTGGAGCTTCTTATCACATGGCCAAAAACAAAGCCATGTTTTCTTCTTTAAATGATTGTAACACCAAAAATATATATGTTGGTGATGATAGATCTCTTAGTGTTGTAGGGACTGGAACTGTTCATATAGACAATGGTCAATTTAATGATGTATTATGTGTTCCAACCTTATCCTGCAACCTTCTATCTGTATATCAGATAACTCATTCAGGTGAAGGTAAAATCGTGAATTTTCACCTCAGGATGTTATAATTAAGGACCTGATCCTAAACAGATTCTAGCTACTGGTATTGTTGATGATTCCACAAGGTTGTATAAGTTTCACAACTTTGGGTCATCAAATCTTCCCTCAGTATTTGTTGCTCATAATGATGAAGTGAGCAAACTTTGGCATGAGCGATTTGGTCACTTAAACTATCGCTCCCTTCAGCATCTATGTAAAGAAAATATGGTGACAGGTCTTCCTATGGTATCTTGCAGAGATGGTGTTTGTTCGGATGTGTACTCGGAAAACATCATCGGGACAGTTTTGAAAAACGTGCCTCTTGGCACGCCTCAACCCCTTTACAGCTTGTGCCAGGTGATTTATGTGGTCCACTTCCTGTTGCTCATGTCTTGGCTGCAAGTATATTCTTAACTTTGCATGTGATGATTTCTCGCAGACGCACTTGGGTATACTTCTTAAAACTCAAGAGCGAAGTATTTAACACATTTTTGGCCTTCAAAGCTTTGTTGAAAAACAATCTGGACATCAAATTCTTAAGCTAAGAACTGATAATGGTGGAGAATATGTTAAAAACACATTCATCAACTTTTGCACCGAAAATGGAATTCAAATGCAACATACTGTTCCATACACTCAACAACAAAATGGTGTAGCTGAAAGGAAAAATCGCACCTTAAAGGAAATGGCTAATTGTATGCTGCAATCTAAAGGACTCAGTCTTAGTTTTTGGGCCGAAGCAATTAATTGTGCAAATTATATAATAAATCGCACTCCTACTAAGGTTCTAAAAAATATCACTCCAGAAGAAGCTTGGAGTTCCATTAAACCAGATGTAAGTCACTTTCGTGTTTTTGGAAGTGAAGCATGGGCCCATATTCCAGATGAAAAGCATAAAGCTTTAGAACCTAAGAGTGAGAATGTACTTTTGTTGGATATTCTGAAGATGTAAAAGGTTATAGACTTATTCCATTTAAGTCCAAAAATGTTATCATTAGAAGAGATGTAAAATTTGATGAAAATAAATCGGCCTGCGAGCCTAGTCCGGCGGATGTGCCACCTCTTCCTATCTCTTCTACTTTGAAAACATTTCTTCTTCAGATGATGAAAGTGAGGATGACAATCCTCCCCCACCTTCTCAGGATTCTCAACTTCCAAGATGGGTCAACTTCCAAAATGGGTCCATGCTACTTGAGATGTAGTAGGTTCTCTTGCCAGTGATCCTATAGATCAGCAACGTACACATTCTCAGTACGATAGAGCCTCTTCTTTACTAGCTCAAGCTTCAGCTAGTTATGATCCTGACACCTTTTCAGAAGCTTCAGGCTATCTAGATTGGGATGTTGCTATGAATGAAGAATATCATTCATTATTGGCAAATGATACATGGGATCTTGTTCCCCTTCCAAAGGGACGAAAACTTGTTAGATGCTAATGGGTTTATAGAACCAAGTATGGACCAGATGGAAAGGTTGATAAACATAAAGCTCGTCTTGTTGCTAAGGGTTTTTCCCAAGTTGAAGGAATTAAATATACTGAAACCTTCTCCCCTGTTGCCAAAATGAACTCTATCTACCTTGTTCTTTCCCTTGCTACCTCTTTCAAATGGGGAGTCCATCAGATGGATGTTAAATCTGCCTTCTTGCATGGGGACTTGCATGAAGAAATCTATATGGAACAACCTACTAGCTTTATACAAATAGAATCTGGCCTTGTATGCCAGCTTAAGAAATCCCTTTATGGTCTTAGGCAAGCCCCTCAGACTTGGTATGCCAAATGGATAGCTTGCTTTTAGAAACTAGATTTTCTAAGTGTCATTCTAACAATACTATTTACACCAAGAAAGTGGGAAATTCTCTTATCATTCTTGTTCTTTATGTTGATGATCTTATCCTTACTGGTAGTGATCCCAACCTTATAAACCATGTGAATTCCAGCCTTAAAAAGAAGTTTGAATTGAAAGACTTAGGACACTTGCATTATTTTCTTGGTCTTCAAGTCTTGCAATCCAAGGAAGGTATTTCCCTTTCCCAGTCCAAGTATGCATGTGATCTTCTATTCCATTTTCACATGGAAGAGTGTAAGCCAGCCCCTTCTCCCTTTCAATCTAGAGCCAAAATTTTAGTCACTTGTACTTCCCGTGAAGTTGATGCTACCTTATACCATCAACTTGTATGAAAAATTTTATATCTAATCCATACTCGTCCTAACCTTTCCTTTGTTGTTGGCCTTATTGCTCAGTTTATGAAAAACCCACATGAAAGTCATTGGAAAGCAGCTAAAAGAATACTTCATTATGTTCAAGGTACAATTCAGTTTGGGATTCATTATAGCGCAAAAGCATCTCCTCTATTGGTTGGTTTCACTGATTCTGATTGGGCTGGTGACCCTGATGATCAGAAGTCTACTGCAGGTTATGTGTTCACTCTTGGTTCAGGACCTATTACATGGGCTTGCAAGAAACAAAGTTCCATTTCTATTTCTTTAGTAGAAGCATAGCATCGTGGTGCCGTAGAAGCTAGTAAGGAAGCCATGTGGCTTCATCAGATCCTGTCAGAGTTTGGCTTTCAGCAGCAACATCTGACTACACTTTGGTGTGATAATCAAAGTGCCATTCAACTATGAAAAGATCCAGTCCAACATCAGCATAGCAAACATTGAACTGCACAAGAAATTCATCAGAAATCTCATTAATGACCATGTTCTTGAAGTGCAATATTGTTCAACAAATGATCAAGTTGCAGACATCTTTACAAAGGCTCTCACAGAGGTGAAGTTTACTAAACTTTGATTTATGGTTGGATTTTAGGAAGTTGTCACTAATGGGGTATAGGCTCTAATTCCTCCTTCCTTCTCCTATTGTGTCATATTTTTACATCCTCCAATCCTATCCAAAGTTGTTCTTAAGGGGCGATGTTAGGATATTACGACACATAGGAAATAATTAAGTATAACTTGATCTAGTGTAGAGTTAGGTAAAGTGTGTTTATTTACTATGTACTTTTGTAACTTACAATCCGATGGTTCATTCTCTCCTCGGTATTACCGACACTTCATCCATTGTTTAACACCTGATTGGTCCATGATCTCTATTTAAAGAGCATGGACGGTCATTTGTGGTGTAACCGTTCATGAGAGAAGCTTATGTAAATTTCCATTCTTTTATTAATAAATTGCCTGAAGTGGCCGCGTTGGCTTAGACCGTGGACTGTCTCCCTCTTTAAGGGTTTTAACCATGTCAACAATATTGGTGTATTGATATGTGATCTATTTGTAACTAGTGCCCTTTGGTGTTCTATCTGAGGAACTTACCCTGTAAATTCCTACAAAATTTATGGGGATTTGGCCCAGTGAGAAGCTTCTCAGATCTTTGATTACGGATGTTTGGAAACCTAAAGGGGAAGTGGACCTTTACCTAGGCTCTAAAGGTTTCTTTACCACTATATTTTCTAACCTTGAAGATAGGGATAAAATATTCAAAGGTGGCCCCTATTTCCTATCATTACCAAGATTGTACATGCGCCCCAAGAAGGAGAACTTCACTCCAGAACAAGAAACTTTCACCTTCGTCCTGGTGTGGATCAGTGTATACTCACTACCAAATGATTATTAGCTACCAGAAAATCTCGAAGCCATAGGTAACTCCTTGGTTCATTTTCTCAAACTCTTAGAGGAAACCCAATAGGAAAATGTATACTATATGCCATGATTTGTGTGGAAATGGACATCTCTGGAGCCCTCCCTGAGGTGGTTACACTCAAGTTCTAGGATGGGAGATCGACTTAGAATATTGACTATGAACAGTCATTTTCCTATGTTGACGCTACCATGAACATAAGCACCTTAGTAGAGAGTTCCCACTAATTTCTCAATCTGAGCAAACTAGGTCCAATTTAGAAAGAAGTATTGTTGGTTTCACAAAAGTTGGACCTAGGGGGGAAGTAGGAAGGAAACTACAACAAAAAATCCATAGTCATAACAAGACATCAAATAACCGATATGAATTTTTGGCTGAGAAAACTATCTAGGTGGAAGCAGAGCATCATCCCACTTAGGAGACCTTAGAGAAATAAGCAACAAAGTGTGATGTTTCTACAAATAGAGAGACATCAGTTGTGCCCACAAAGACCACTGAGAAGGAAGGTAAGCCTACCATCCCTCTATAGTTGGATGAGGATTTTGATATGAAATCTAGAGAGATAAGGACAAAAGACCCTGATCTGATAGAAATAATGGAGCATGAAGGATTGGACCTCCCTCAACTCCTAGAAGAATGGAAAACTCAACGGCTGGAGGCAATTCCAAAGGTCCGAATCAATTGGGAGAAATATATGTTCCTAATAGGGAATAAACTTGGATGAGAGGGTCCAAATGAACAAATGGGGGAGAAAAGGACTAGGTGTTAAACTAAAGATCGAAAATAGCCATATCCCAAAGCAATATTAGTGGAAATGAGGTCGAAAAATTAACATTGTTGCACTCAAGGATTTGAGAGCTATCTCGATAAATTTAGGTAAGATGAAACCCTAAAACCAAAACTCCCCCCCTCCTCCACTTTTCCAATGAATATTATAACATGGAATATAAGGGCTTGAATAGCCCTCGAAAGCAAAAAGTACGAAAATGAAAAAAGGAAATTGTGATATTATGCTTATTTAAGAAACTAAATGCACAATGGCTCATATAAAAATAAGCAATGGGAAATTTTGGTCCTAGTATGATTTTGTATGCATAGAATCTAGAAATTTGGTAGGAGGGCTCTTAACCTTATGGAATCCCTAAAAACTCCATGTTGTGTCCTCTAAAGCCTCTCGGAATGCATTTTCTTTAGTCGTACAATATATAGGGTTGCTAGATCTGGTTCTTTGCAACAAGGTTTATGGTCCACAACATATTGATGAGAAGCTTAATTTTATCCAATCCTTAGAAGCTCTTTGAAGAATCTACCTCACATTAAAATGGATCTTGGTAGGGGATTTCAACATGATTCTTCCCCTTGAAGAAAAGAAAGGAGGAAGCAAGAAATTGGATAGAGACTAAAAATTTCCAAAATATGGTTGAAGGCTTGAAGTTGGTAGATTTGGAGACCACAAATGGTGTATTTACCTGGAGAAATAAAAGGGGAGGTAATCACTTGGTGGCTTTGAGACTAAACAAATTCCTAGTCTTGAAGGAGTTGATATTGCAAGGAATAGCCATGGAAACTAACATCCTGTATAGAAGTGAATCAAATCATTAGCCTGTATCCCTGACTGCCCAGATTATAGGTACCCCCAAAAAAAAACCCTTTTGATTTGAAGGATTTCAGTTGGATCATCCTAATTTTTTAAATAAAGTAAATTAATAGTGGAATGAATCTAGAATTATGAGATGGTCCAAGATGTCCAGACTACACCCAAAGTTGAAGTATATTAAAGAACAACTTAAATTATGGAACAAACATGAGTTTGGGAATATTTTCCAAGAAAATAAAAACATAGAAGATAAACTAGAAACTCTAGATAGATCAACGTTGGATGAAGGCTTCAATGAGGAAAATAAAAATAAAGAAACCTCCCTATAGCGAGAATTGCAATAACGATGTAAACAAGAATAAAAATTATGGAGACAAATATCACAAGTTCAATGGCTTTAATATGGGGAGAATAATACAAAATTCTTCCATCATACCATGACTACTGATAGAAATAACAATTTTTTTTTTTAGATTGAAAGATATGGGAGGGAAGGAGGCCCATTCCCATTAGGAGATTAAGAAAACATTAGTCTAGCACCTCCAAGATATTACAATAGAACTTCCATGAGGAAGATTAGGGACCATCAAGAAAATTGTCATGAATATTCCCAAACTTACCACAGAGGAGAAGAATGATAATCTCAATATGCCACTCTCGAAGAAGGAAGTCGAACAACTGGTGCAAGATATTCTTAATGGAAAAGCACCTACCCTACATGGATTCACAAGTAACTTTTTCAAAGCATGTTAAGAAATTGCGGGTCAAGATAGTTGAGTTAGTCTAAGATTCCCACAAATTGATATTTGTGCTCAAAGCCATGAATGCTACTCTCATAACATTGATCCCCAAAGAAAAAGAAACCAACACTTCAAATAGGTTTCGACCTATTTCTCTCTACGATGTCATTTATAAATTATCTCAAAAGTCATTGCAAACAAAATAAAACTCCTACTCCCAATTCTGGTGTGAGAGGACTCGAAAAAATGAGAGAATGATTATGTAGTTGGACATTGCTAAGGCATATGATAAGATAAATTGGGATTATTTGGAGAGCCTTTTAAAATCCATTAGATTCAAGCAATATTGGATCTAGTGGATAATGTCGCTCATCACCTTCACTAGTTTTTCAATTTTAGTCAATGGGGCCCTAACACAACCTTTATTCCCCACTAAAGGTATAATACAAGGATGTCCACTATCTCCTTTCCTCTTTGTGCTATCCACTATCTCCTTTCATTCACTCCCTCAAGACTCAAAAAAAGGAGAGAATGATTATGCAGTTGGACATTGATAAGGCATATGATAAGATAAATTGGGATTATTTGGAGAGCCTTTTAAAATCCATTGGATCTAGGCAGTATTGGATCTAGTGGATAATGTCACTCGTCACATTCACTAGTTTTTCAATCTTAGTCAAGGGGGCCCTGATGCAACCTTTATTCCCCACTAGAGGTATAATACAAGGATATCCACTTCTCCTTTTCTCTTTGTGCTATCCATGGAGGGACTCCATAGAGCCATTAAATTTTTAGCTTCTATAGGGGAGATTAAAGGATTACAACCTTATGCATAATGTAGGCTGACTACCCACCAACAATTTGTAGATGACACAATGATACATGGAGTCCACTTAGTCAAGGAGGAAAGAACTTACAAATAGAACCTTGAATATTTAATTTTTTCCTTAGGTATGGAGTTCCATCATTCAAATTCCATGGTTTTCTTTTTTAATACTAACATTGTAGTGTAAAGAAACCTTCTCCTCCTTCTAGGCTTTCAAAGGAAATCCATGTCATTAATGTACTTGGGAGTTCCTCTAATGGAAAAATCAGGAAAGAAAGCCACCAAGGAGACCCTAATAGTAAAATTACAACACAAGGTCAACCAGTTGACCTACCAAGCTCTCAACCTCGTATGTAGGATGGTGTTAACCAAAGCAGTTTTGCAGGAAATCCCAATGTTTGTATTATCAGTGATCCCAGCTCCCGAAGAATTCTCAATAAAATCAGAGAAATCCACAGGAAGTTCTTGTGGAATGGAGAAGAGGAAAAGAAAAAATGGTCATTGGTTAGTTGGGATAAAATTTGCAATCCAAAATCTTGGGGTTAGTTAGGCCTTCTAGACCAAGAAAAAATGAATGTTGTTTATGGCGTGAAATTATGGTGGCAGTGGATTAAATATGTCAATATCCTTGGTAATCATTTCAAAAAGCCAAATATACTCCACATTAGCACCCTCAAGCTTTGATTAGATTTAATGAAAGGATGAAAATATTTTCCTCATGGAACATGGCCTAAAAAAATAAGGGATTGATTCAAGAGCATTGCTTTTGGGAGGTAAGGAATGAAAGAGCAATGTTATTTTGGGAGGATGGATGGTAGCATGAACCAAAACTTGTTGGATGTGGAGCCTGATTATCTTCTGTATTCAAAGGTTTCAACCAAATGTATACCCCAGGAAGACTGTACACCCCTCCACGTGGGGGGGTGCAGAGGGTGACGTATCCCGCCCACGGGGGTCCAAGGGCCAACGATCCCCTGACGGGGGTTCCAGTGTCGCACCCCATAAGCTAAAAATAGATGTAAAATTGCCTTGTAAGAGTACAATAATTTCTAGTCAATATGGGCTATTATTTAGGCGGATGATCTGATGGCAAAAGTTATGTTTAGTTTAGGGTTTTTTTCCTTAGAAGGCAACACATCTGTATATATGAGGGAATTGTATTACATCTATGTAGATCTGTATTCAGAGTGAGGAAAAGAGAGGAGATTGAGAGCAAAGAGGGAGTTACAGTGGATCTGTTGTACATTGTATCTCTTCAGTTTGCCGGATAATATAATAAAAGAAGGATTGGCTATTTCTCCGCGGACGTAGCCCAAACTAGGTGAACCACGTATATCTGTGTCTCTCTTGTTTTATGTGTTTTCTGTGTTTTATTTTTGCAATATTTTATGTGTTCCACTGCTCCATAATATATAATTTTCTAACAATTGCTATCAAAGTCGAAGGTCTATTTGGCTGATAAACTCGCAAGAGAGAAGGGTTCCTAGTTCGAGTGGGAGAAATGGTAGAAGATGGTAGGTTTAGGGTCGAAAAATTCAACGGCCAAAACTACCAGCTATGGAAGATGCAGATGGAAGATTATCTCTATCAGAGAGATCTGTACCTACATTAAGTGGAAAGACAAAGAAGCCAACGAGTATGACAAATGAAAAATGGGATATTCTCGACAAAAAGGCACTTGGAACAATATGGCTATGCCTAGCAGTGTCAGTAGCATTTAATATTTCAAAGGAAACGACAATAGAGGGTTTAATGTCAGCATTGGCCAAACTATATGAAAAACCCTCAGCTTCAAATAAGGTATTTCTTATGAAGCGTTTACTTAATATGAAGATGTCAGAAGGTGGATCTGTTGCTGATCATTTAAATGATTTTAATACAGTTACAAGTCAGTTAAGTTCTGTAGGGGTAAATTTTGATGATGAAGTTAAGGTTCTGTTATTTCTGTACTCATTGCTAGAAAGTTGGAATGGCTTAGTTATGGCCATTAGTAACTCTGTCTCTAGATCTAGTACTTTAAAGTTTGATGATGTTGTCGATGCAATCCTTAGCAAGGAAATGTGACGGAAAAGATCTGATGATACATCAGGCAATGCTTTGACTGTAGAGACTAGGGGAAAAAATGGAAAGAGGAAAGAGCCCAGGATATCACAGTAAGTCAAGAAAAGGCAGATCCAAGTCCAGATCGGGGATAGTGTGCTGGAAATGCGAGAAGAAAGGACACCTGAAGAAAGATTACAAGTCTTAGGAGGGAAAAGAAGGAGACACACAATAAGAAACTAATCATGAAGCGAATGTAATAGGTGATTTGTTGCAAGATGCTTTGATTCTTTCATTAGAAAATATTATTTGTGCTTTAGGTGGTAGATTCAGTGGCCTCATTCCATGCAACAACTTATAAGAAACATTTTCATGATTATGTTCAAGGAGATTTTGGACAGGTTTGATTGGGTGATGATAAACCCTATAAAATTTTTGGAATGGGTATAGTTTTCATAAAACAACATAATGGAAATAAATGGCTATTGAAGGTAGTAAGGCATGTTCTAGATCTAAAGAAAAATATTATTTCAACAAGGCAATTCGAAGGTCAAGGTTACGTAACTACTTTCACAGATAAAACCCGGAATGTCACTAAAGGATCCCTGGTAATAGCAAAAGGAGAAAAGGTTGGTACATTGTATTTATGCAATGGTATTTCTAATTTTGTTAATGCATTAACCTCTATAGGAGAAGATACGTCATTGGGGCATCATAGGCTCGGACACATGAGTGAGAAGGGGATGTAGATTCTTCACTCAAGAAATTTGTTGCCAGGTTTGAAGCATGTTGATTTAAAATTCTGTGAGAATTGTGTTTATAGAAAACAAAAGAGAATCAAATTCCTTAGAGTTGGGAAAGAAAAGAAGAGTGAAAAATTAGAGCTTGTGCATACAGATGTATGGGGACCTGCTCAGGTATCAGCTCTTGGTGGCTCTTGTTATTATGTTACTTTTATTGATGATGCAACCAGAAAAACATGGATCTATTGTATTCGAAATAAATCTGATGTATTTGATACTTTCAAGAAATGGAAAGTTTTGGTTGAAAATGAGACAGGAAAAGGGTTGAAGTGTCTCAGATCAGACAATGGAGGTGAATATTGCAGCAAAAATTTTGATAGATACAATTCTGAGAATGGAATTCGCAGAGAGAAGACAGTTCCAGGAACACCACAAGAAAATGGTATGTCAGAAAGGATGAACAGGACAATCATGGAGGGTACAAGGTGCATGAGATTACATGCAAGGCTGCCTTTACAATTTTGGGCAGATGCTATAGATACTACTATTTATCTAATAAACAAAGGGCCTTCAAGTTGCTTGGATGGTGGTATTCCAAAGGAGGCATGGACAGGTAAAAAGGTAAGCTACTCTTTTTTAAAGACTTTTGGTTGTGAAGCCTTTGTCCACATTAATAAAGAAAATAGAACAAAGATTTAGGAAAAATCAAAGAAATGTACCTTTATTGGATATGGTGTTAATGATTTTGGTTATCGCTTTTATGATTATGAAAAACATAAAATCATTAGGAGCAGAGATGTAATATTCAATGAAAAGGTTTTGTATAAGGATTAGCTGCAGGAAAAGAAACAGGAAAAGGAAAACAAAGAATACACAGTGCTTGATGATATCACAGGAAAAGTAATGGTTCCTGAAAATCATAATGATCAACAGCTAGAACAACAACCACAACAGCAACAAGCACCTCAAACCCCTGAAAGTGGTGTTAGAAGATCTACTAGGATAAGTAGACCCCCTGAATGATACTCTCCTTCATTATATTATGTATTTTTGACTGATTCTAGTGAACCAGAATGTTATGAAGAAGTAGTGTAGGTGGAAACCAGGAAGAAGTGGGGAGAAAGCCATGAAAGAAGAGATGGATTCCTTAGCACATAACCATACTTGGGACTTAGTCAGGTTGCCTGCAAGTAAAACAACATTACAGAATAAATGGGTTTACAAGTTGAATGAAGAATATGGAGGTAGAAAAAGGTAAAAAGCTAGACTTGTGGTGAAGGGGTTTTCATAGAAGAAAGGTATTGATTTTGATGAAACATTTTCTCCTGTTTTGAAAATGACTTCAATCAGAACTATTCTAAGTTTAGTAGTAGCTGAAGATTTGCATCTTGAGCAGTTAGATGTAAAGACAACCTTTCTCCATGGGAATTTGGAGGAAGAGATATATATGCAGTAACCACAAGGATATGAGGTAAAAGGGAAGGAGAAACGAGTGTGAAATTTGAAGAAGAGCTTGTATGGCTTAAAACAGGCTCCAAGGCAATGGTATCTAAAATTTGACAGGTTTATGTCTGAACAAGGTTATACTAGATGTCACTTTGACCATTGTGTTTATCTCAAAAGGCAAAATGATGGCAGCTATATTATATTGTTATTGTATGTAGATGACATGGTTGTTGCAGGTTCTAACATGCAGGAAACAAATGTGCTCAAAACGAAATTGGAAAACTCATTTGCAATGAAGGATTTGGGTGCTGCAAAACAAATCCTTGGTACGAGAATAACTAGAGACAAGAAGAATCACAAATTAACATTATCTCAAAGTGAGTACATAGAAAAGGTGTTGAAAAGGTTTAATATGCAGAATGAAAAACTAGTTGGTATACCTTTGGCTAGCCATTACAAATTAAGTAAGGAAGTGTGTCCCAAGACTCAGGAAGAAATGGCTCATATTCCTAAAGTTCCATATGCATTAGTAGTTGGGAGCTTAATGTATGCAATGGTTTGCACAAAGCCTGATATTGCACATGCAATGGCGGTTGTAAGTAGGTACATGAACAATCCAGGAAAAGAACATTGGATGGTGATGAAGTGGATTCTTAGGTATTTGAGAGGTACTACAAATCAAGCATTATTCTTTGGTGGTTCAAAAATTTTTCTACAGGGATATATTGATGCAAATATGGCAGGTGACAGAGATAATAGGAGGAGCACTACAGGATATGTATTTATTGTAGGTAGAACAACTGTCAGTTGGGTTTCAAAAATCCAAAGTATTGTTGCACTTTCAACAACAGAAGCCAAGTATGTTGCTGCTACAGAGGCTAGTAAAGAAATGATTTGGTTACAAAGGTTTATGGATGAATTGGGAAAAAAGCTAAAGTTGGGCAGGTTATAAAATGACAGCCAGAGTGCCATACATCTTGCAAAGAACTCTACATTTCATTCCAAGACTAAACATATACAACTCAAGTACCATTTCATATGTTCAACATTGGAAGATGGACAGTTGAAGCTGGAAAATATACACACTAGCCAAAATCCTATAGATATGTTAACAAAAGTTGTAACTAGGGAGAAACTGGGAATTTTCTTAGTTTCAATTGGTCTTCAAGTAAGATGAAGAATATGAGAAACATCCATGTCCAAAGTGGAACGAATATGAACAATGTAGTGAAATTATTGGCTTTGGAACAAGGGCTAGACCTACTAATAAGAGCCAATATCCACCATTGCACAATAGAGTGAGACTCAACTTTAGTAATCCCAATAGCTAGAAGGCTACAATGTGGCTCTAGCTTGGGGAAAGTGATGAAGCACTAGTGCCTAAGCTAGATCATTCAAAGGATTCAAGGTCACTTAAATTAAATGCTTACCTAGGTGTTCAACCTCATTTGTCAATCCTCCAACAAGATGGCAGATAGGCTGGCGAATGAAGGGGCGAAGGAACTGGTGTGCAAGGGTGAATATGTATGGGAGGAGGTCCGACTTGGGAAGCTCATGAATGATTGCGATAACATAGTTGAGCTGGACATGAAGGTAAGTGATCAGACTCAGGAAAACACCTTGGAGGTGGGTACACACCTCGAGGGGGCCAAACGCTAAAAACGTTTTGATGATCATCGAGAACCAGATGACATGGTTGACTCATAACCAATCCAAAGGACAACCATTATAGCAAATTGGCAGTGGAATCATCAAGAGATGTGGTACATGGAGATTGAAGGATGGTGAGGTGGTTACAAAGGAGGGTACAACAATGGGTATGAAATCCCCTTCCCCAAGGACAATAGGGATTTTCAAGTGGAGTGAAGGTGCTCATAGTTGATTCCCATGTCAAATCATGTAGTTATGAAAAGATATCAGTCAAAGTAGACTCCACGAAGATCACATTGTGCATGGATGAATCTGTTCGAATGATCACACTTTGATATGGAAATAACGACCAAAATAAGCAAGTTGTAGAGTAGTGGGGACACTGGACTTTGGGTGTTTGTTGCTATTTATTACCACGCTTACTATTTTTTCCTTCACAACAATCTGTAGTTCCTCAAAGAAAAGAATATCCTTCTAGTGTTGTGAAGAATAATGGCTCAAAGGAGTATGGAGCATGGCAGGAAGGTTTATTATATGGGAATGCCAAGTGATGGGTAGTCATGAGCCACCCCTTGCAAAAGAACAAGAATGGAGACTATGGCATGAGAGGCTACATAACCTTATGAGAACCTTGTCCTAGACACCAGGAAGGCCACTCTAATAGTTAAAGAGAAATAAGTCTGAGAGAAAGATAAAATAAATTAGAGGGTCGAATGGTGGAGGAGGTAGATTGGGTGATAGATATAGGCATCACTTAGACCCGCAAAACCCTGTCCCATAAAAATGTGGATACAACATGGCACATAAAAATGTTGACAGGTAAATTCATAGCAGAGAATAGCTCTCAAGACCCCCAGCTACAGTAGTTTGACATCCTTCATAGAAGAATAGAGAGACTAGAAACCCACCTACACACACTGGTGGATATTGAATGCTATCAAAAGGATTATATTGATTCTGTTGTGAAAAAGTTTGATACTTTACTACATTATGTCCATCACCTGGACATCCTTCCTAGAGATGGTGACAATCAACTGGCTATTGTATGTCGTGTGTGGGTGTGCAACACGAGAGGTAAGTCATTGTGCCAAGGCAACAATCAGGACCCTCTAAATTAAGTGGACCCCTCTGTAGGCGACACCCTTGATAACTAATATGATACTATATACCTTTGTTATGGTTTTGGATATGGTTTTTAGAAGTATTATTATGTCTAGTTGAGTTAAATGTATGTTAGGGCCGAGCTGCTATGTTGGCAAATAAAAATATGTTAGGGCTAAGCTACTAGGTTGGAAAATAAATGTTAGTAGAAGTTATAGACATATTTGGAGCTATCTTTCTTATTGTAACTTTTGTAAACATTGGTCTAGGAAGAAAAAAAATGCAATGTCATATGCAGGATGCAGATGAGAATATGACTATATTACTATTAGTATGGCTTCCAATTAGGAGTACCAACAACTAAAGACTATATATGTAATAATTTTGTTTTGAGTGATGAAAATAAGTCCTATTTCTTATTTACAAAAAAAGCAAAAAAACAAAAAACAAAAAACTCTAGCTAATTTCTTAATTGCATTTTTTAACATTATTAAGACTTTTTTTGACCACTTATTTCAACCATTTTCTTTTAATAATAAATCTTATTCCTCATCTCTTGAATTTTCATAATTTAATTATATTTTTCACTTTTGTAACGATTATTCCATTTTTTCTGCTCCTGTTACTTATAGGTTTGATCAGCTCTAACATTTACCATATATTTGCTTTCCGTCCACAATAATGGGTGGAATGTCCACCAAAAACATTGAATAGGGAAATTTCTACACAGTTAATATCTGAAAATTTAAACAACATACATAGAAATTTTATAATTTAAATATTT